>CATIWJ010157422.1:0-10579 GCA_949640765.1 Croton laevigatus | reverse complement strand
TTTTAATTCGTTTATCATTGATTATTATTTGTTTAAATTTTGTTGATCCAAATAGCAATAAAGAAAGGGGTGAATTAAAATTTGGAACACATGTAGAAATGAAATCAAATGGATGGTGAAGAAGAAAATTTTATAGCCCTTAGGCCAAAACACTTTGCATACCTCCACTTTCTCTAATTCTCTATAGAATTGGGTAACACAAGAAAATTCTATAAATAGACAGTGCTAGCTCTGGGCAGGGGCAGGGGCAGGGGGGCGCCCACCTAGGGCCCGTAAAAACATTTGTGAAGTATGAGGTTAGGGTAAACTTTTGTCAAATATGGACTTTGACAATTTTTAATTAATTATATAAAAATCTGTGTAAGCTGAATTTTTGGTACATGTCTAGTATTTGTACAAAATATTTTAGAACGGTTTCAGAATATTTTTATAGGTGTAATATATTATTTTTTGAATTGCTATCAGTTGAATATCTTGGCTGGACCAATTTAATTGCACAATTATTTTGAGGAACTTATTGGTCTCTATTTGACTTGAAATTTTATGAGGATTATGTTTTATTGCTGAAGTTTATTCTATAAATAAATGTAACACCCCAAATCTAACTTACGAATAAGGTAGACGGAGGTGCTACATAACAATCTAAACACCGTTAACTTTCGTACCATAATACCAATATAACATATTAAATATATATATATATATATTCACATGTTATTATTATTATTATATTTACATATAATAACTATTAATATCACATATTTTAAGTACTGATTATCTTGAGTACATGCTGAACTATTTACAAATCAAAATCCTACACAAAACAGAAGACGTATTGGAGCGTGGAAGTGAAATACTGAATGCTGATGTTGGTGAGCCTCTAATCTACTGGCATGTGAATTACAAAAATAACTCATATATATATATATATATATATATATATATATATATATATATATATCATAGGATAATCTTCTCTTTTTAAGGTGCTATTATTCTTTTCTACTTTTATATTAGTTGTAGTGTCATATAATGTTGCCTAAACATTTATCTAGTAAAGATTTTTGAAGATATTTTTAAATTTTTACTTGATTCTATGAGGTTGAAGTTATTGGATGAGAATCAATTTAAAAAATATTTTGATAATTTTAAGACTACTTTTTCTTATCATAATTTGACTGATGTTGAGGCAGATGACTTGTTTTCTGAAATAAAAGTGTTACAAAGGACTTTGCTAAATATGTTAATGTCATTGCTCAAGATTCGTGAGTTTATCAAAGCTACAGATTGCTATCTAAATGTTTCAATTGCCTATTGAATCCTATTAACAATGCCTATGACGGTAGCATCTATAGAAAAAAGTTTTTTAAAGTTGAAATTATTGAAAAATTATTTAAGGTCAACAATGTCACAAGAAAGATTGAATGAGCTTGCTATGTTATGTATTGAGAAAAATATGTTCAAAATCATTTATGCTAACACCATCATCAATTATTTTGCATTAAGAAATACTCGAAGGCAATATTTTTTATAAGCATTTTATGCTTAAATATATTTTTAAGGGTGAGTCATGTATAAGGTCATTCCTTATATGCAGACGACCTCTTTTTAATTTTTTAAATAAAATCATAAATTATTTATATTTAGTCCCGAGATTAATTTTAGGGGTCATGGTTTGCATATTTAACTTTGTTCAAAAAATATCACATAAAATAAATAGAACTGTTAAGTTTAATAGTCTCAGCGGTTCTATTTATTTTATGTGATATTTTTTAAATAGAGTCAAATTTGTAAACTGTGACCTTCCAAAATTGATCTTGAAACTAAATACAGACAATCTATAATTTTATTTTCAAAAAAGAATAAGAAAAAATATTAAAAAAGAAAAACTCGTCCTTATATAAGGATGAGCTTATAGTGTAGCCTTTTCCTATTTTTAATATATTTTAGATTGTAATAAATTACTATTTTTAATTTAATAAAAAAAAGTTTGAGATTGAATTTTATATTATATATTTCTTAAACGAGTTAGAGACTCATTTTTATATCACGCACCGGGTCCAAAAATTTACAGGAAGAACGGTCCTCCAAATAGAGGTTTCTAAATTCACCGGCAACTTATTTTTATGCTCATCAAATTAGAGTGAGTTTCACAAGACTCACTTATGATTTCATTTCTATCTTTCAAATTTTCATAAACCAGCAAATTCATCCCTCTTTTTTATTATTATTTGGGCTAACAAACTTGCTTGTGGTCTTTTGTTATTATTTATTTCTTTGTTTATTTTTGTTTATAAATAATTTTTATTTTATTTATGCACTATTTTCGTCAATCAAAAAATTACAAGAGCTTCAACAACACAAAATTCCATACCTACAGAATCAAAATTTGATATTGATTTCAAATATTAAATTAATTTTATTTGGTTCAACCCTAATTTATTGAAAACCCAAAAAAAAAAAAAGTTCGGATCTCGAATTTTTATCATAACAAACTGCTACAAAATCTTAAAAAAGAAAAAAAAAATCACACTGCCGCTTCAGGTGTCAGATGGAGGTGCAGCCGACATCATTCATATCCCTGAATGATAGGCAAGTAGAGAATATGGAGATTAGGATATATATTATTGAATTAAATAAAAAATATAATTCTTCCGTTCGCGAAAGATAGAAAAATTTTTTTTTTTTGTTCACAAAAGATAGGAAAATTTCCTAAAATAGTAAGTTTTTACTGGGTGGAAACTGAAAAAAGATTTATATGCCCTTGATAAGATAGATAAGTTGAATAAAATAATAGATGGTTTTTGATGTGTTGAATTAAATAATGAATACTTTTTGAGTTAGTGAGTATGTTTTTTGAATTAGTGGGGAACACAGAGTTGACAGTGATGTAACAGTTGTCTGACTGTGTCTGACTTTGGATTTCTTAAAACTGTGGGCACTTTATGAAAATTATTAACAAATTAAAAGTGCAAATTTAAAAATAAAGGCATAAATTTAGAAATAATCCACACATTTAAAAAGTAGTGGCCACAGATCAAGTAAAAGTAACCACAACTTTTATGGAGTTAAGACGTAATGTCCATAAAGTAGCTCACACATTTCAAAACTATGGACAGATCTTAAAGTAGTGGCCACGGTTTTCAATAAGTGTTCACAATTTTTATCTGGTTGTATACTATTACTCACAAATTGGATCACACTTTTACAAAGTTGTGGCCACTTATGATGAAAAAGTGGCCACAGTTTTGATTAAGTATCCACAATTTTTATCTGACTGTGTACTACTACCCATAAATTGGTCCACACATTTACAAAGTAGTGGCCACGGAGATTTGTGTATAGCAGAGACTAGGATCGATCTCACAGAGACTGGTCAAGTTTACCTAAAGTGCTAGAATAGGAAATGGGGTTTGTGAATTGAACAAAAATAAATAAAATTAAAGAAAAGACAGCAGGAATTAAAAGTGAAAACAATGAAAACGAACACAGCTAAAGATAATATTCTCAGTATGAAATTCTTATGTTTGATCACCGACTCTAAGATAACTTAATAATTCCAAATCACAGACAAGTTATAGTCAGAAAGTACGATGATCCAACCAATCTTTCCTTATTCTTAGATTATTAAGATACGATCTAATAATAACCCCTAATCAACAAACAACCCTAAGTACGACGTATGATTTAATTTGTCAATTGCAATGAACACCAGAAAGACCTTGCCCTAGCCAACAAAGACTACGAGAAATCATTTAAGCTAGATCATAACCCAAAAGCCTAGTCACAATCAAGTTATATCAATCACTACTTGCATCAACTTGACTAAACAATTACGGATTTAATATCAATTAGCTATATGCATCCTATCAATTAATTAATTGGCCAGATCAATTAACCAATAAAATACATTAAGGATATATTTTCCCAATAAGCTACAATAAAAACATGAATACAATAGGAATTAAAAAGCAAAGATAAGGGCATTAAAATCTCACAAAAATGAAGAAAATCAATTTCAAATTAACCTTTGGCTAAATGGAAGAGTTTAGCCTTGAATGGCTATGGAGGAAACAGAAATAAAATACTAAAAACGTAACAATATGGAGGCTACCCAAAAATGCCTTCAAAAAGACCTAAAACACACTTATATAATGTTTAAAACTAGGGCAAATAATAATATAACAAAAGTGCCCAATAAAAACTACTTAATTCTTCTTCCTATGCTCTAATTTAAGCTCAAAATGTCAGATGGTAAAGTGGGTCAGTGTCCAAATAAAATTCAGTCCGCATTGCTTCCCTCAGCAGTTAGCCTTGCCCAAAGCTAACTCCCTGGCACCTTAAAAAACATCCCAATGGCTTATAACTTTTCATCCAATGATCCAAATCTCGATAAATTATGCTATAAATGCTTTCTTTTAGTCAAGTGTTAACACGTAATCACATGTTTACGATTTAGGATTATTGGACTTGATCTACTAGTTTACCTATTAATTCATCAAGAATTTCATTGATCATCACAAGTTTAGCTCATTTTCAATCAAATACTTGGTTATATCATTGAAATCATAAGTTTATATAAGTGTTAATACGTAATCACACGTTCATGATTTAGGATAATTAGACTTGATCTACTTGTTTACATACTAATTCATCAAGAATTCCATTGATTATCACAAGTTTGGCTCATTTCCAATCAAATACTTGGTTAATTCATTGAAATCATAAGTTTAGTTAATTGTTAATACTTAATCATATGTTCATGTTTCAGTTTTTTACCTACTAATTCCTCAACAATACAAAAATGCCCAAAAGTTTATAAAACTATGGCCACATTTTCTAAAATCTGGCCACAAGTGTAAAAAGTTGTAGCCACTTTTTCAACAAAACTGACCACATATTACAAAGTTGTCCACACTTTTTCCAGCAAAATTGTCCATATATTATAAAAGTGATCCACAGTTTTTATACTTATGTAAAGTATGTAGAAAAGTTGGCCATAACTGTAAAAAGTTGTGGCCACTTTTTCTATAAAACTGGCCACATATTACAAAATTGTCCACACTTTTTGTAGCAAAGTAGGCCACTGTTTCTGAAACCCAAATTTCTGAAATTTAGCCACTCGAACCGACTCTAACTAATTTTCGAGACTCGACCCTAACAACCCGAAATTCTTTGCTTAAAAAGGCGAAATTTTTTTCAGGTTGGTCGGGTTTTCATCACTGTAACCCGAGCCGAAACCCGAAATTCATATAATATCTAACCCGAATCGACCATCATAACCCGACTAATCCTAGCCGATCACCTCGGATCAGTTCGGGCTGGACGGGTTACTCGACTCGGTTCGGTTTTTGCACACCCATTGCAAGGAGGGGAGGAAAACGAAAGTGAAAAAAGTGAGGAATATTATTAAGATAGTTGGTGTATTTTTTTAGTATTTTATTGAGATAGTGGATGTTGTCAAATTATGCTTTTAGATGAAATAGTTTTAAATTGTAGTATAATGATTAGAAAAATAAGAGTATTTTGGGGTAAAAGTTGAGAAATGTGAATTTTCTTAATTTACGTGCATGAGAGAATCTATCCTATATTTTGTGAACGGAGAAAGTATATTTTAAGATTGTCTTAGTGGAAAATGCTTGTTAAAACTAGTAATGTGCCCTAAGTTTAATCTTTGGAACATACACTTTTGCCAATTTTTCTTGTGGGCTTGGCTGAGCTTAAAAATTTGTGCTCCTTCACTTAAGAACTGTCTATATCACTGAGTAAAGGTGCTTCGACCTGCGGAGGTGGTGGCCACGCATATGAACTTTTTGTAGGAAAGGTATAGTTGTGTTTTTGGATAAAATATAGTAAGCCTCGATTGGTTAAAATATATATATATATATATATAGTAAGGTCGAAATTGTCTTTTTCATATATATTTAAGCTTAAGAGTCTATTTCATAAACAAAATATAAAATATATACCACTATCATAGACAAAAAAAACCTACTATTTGCCTATATTTTCAATGATAGCCAACAAACTTGTCCTAGACTAAAAGTATGCTCGAGAGCTCAGTTTGACAAGAATACCCACAAGCTCGATTTTAACTAAACGCTGGAGTTTGTTAAATTTAAAATAGTCAAATTCTAATTATTCAACTTGAATTTATTTAATTAAAATTATTTTATTTTAAAAAATCTTTTCATTAGAAATTTTTTTATTAAATTGACTAAACAAGTGTAAATTGTTAAAATTCCATCCATTTTAGTCAAAAGGAGAGTTGAAATTCTTATGCTAGTTGACTAGTGGTTACTAACTCCAACTACCACCATTTTAATGTCAACTTGAAGTCACCATCTTTGTCAACTAAACCACCATTGTTGACAAATGGTGGATTGTGTTCACACATATTTTTGGCTCTATAAATAGAGGGGCTTCTCCAGCATTTGAGTGTGTAGAGAAAGGGAAAGAGGTGGTGGCAGTGAGTGAGGAAACACATTGTGTCAAGAGATTGAGAGAGTTTTAGGAAAGGGTTTTTAAAACTAGGGTGTATAAAATAATGAAGAAAATATTGTTGGGGTGTTTTTGGGAAACACTTTGAGTGCCACTATTTTTTTGTATCAATCTCTTTGTATGCCTACTATTTTAATGGTGGAAGAATTATTCGGAGTTTGTCCCGTGGACGTAGCTCTACACTATTAGGAGTGAACCAGGTAAATCTTGGGTGTTGTTATTTTCATTCTGTTGCATTTATTTTCTCTCGTAATCTTTTTAAAAGGACCTAAAAGGTGGTATCAAAGTCTGGTTGAGCTCATCAAATTTTTTCAGAAATTTTTTCTAGGAAAAATTCATACTGTCCGAAAATCATGATTTTATATTTTGCTTGGAAGTAAAATTTGATCACACCACTGGGTAGGGCTCGTCAAGAGGAGGAAGCTGCAATTTTACGAAAGCCGAACAGACGTCGGATGACGATGCACGCGCCAACATGCGTCGGCACGTCACCACTCTATTGCTCCACGCGTCCCACGCGCCAACTAGAGGTTGAAGACGACCTAGTCAACGGCCACGTCAGTGACACATCAGCATCAGGCAGAGCCACATCACTACCACATCAGTAATAGTGCCACGTAAGCAGTCCACATCATCTGCCATGTCAACAACGGTGCCACATAAGCAGTCCACGTCAGCTGCCATATCAGACCATTGCCACGTCGTCATTAGTTGTCAACTTTCTGAGGTGACACATGGCACGCTTTCCTTTTGCCACGTCACCAATATATGAGTCTACTGGTTTGAACTGATCAAGTTTGGTTCAGTGTATTTTGAGGTTCGGTTCAGCCATTTCCAGGCTGATTTTTTAAGAGATCAGACAAGTTCCTACTGTATTTTAGCGTTTTGGATCTAATCATGAGCTCGGTTTTGCCTAATTTTGATTACATAGTCTGGTACAAGCAAATTGAGTGCATTTTATCATAGAGTTTTCAAGCGCGAATACGATGATCCAGCTTATGCTCACAAATTACAATAAGTGGAAGCCAAGGATGGAAGACTACGATCCGAAAATTGTCAGTGGAGGCACAGATCAAGATGATGGCATGATTAAATGCTACCAATATGATAAGAAGGGTCACAAAATAAGAGATTATCGGAAGTTCCTGAGAGAGATAATGCAAGGCGGTCAAAAGTCTCAGAAGGATGATGGTGACACCGTGGTCACCATATCATCGGATGTTGCATAATCCGAGATAGAGGCCTTCCTCTAAGGTGATTCAGAGGAAGGAGATGCATGGAGATGGGATATTACCTCCATATGAATGGTTATTCCCTTTGGTGGTTCAGAGGACGGTGATTTCCTTTCACTGTGACGATAGGTGAAAGAAAGGAAAAATGAATATTTGTCGAGTACCTTGTGTCAAAAGTCCTCTTGATATAGTGGAGATCAGGTGGCGTATTTCGTTGGTTGAAAATGGCGGTGCAAAATAATTTGATAGAATTGTTCTTTTCCTGGTGATTGAAAAGAAGAAGATATATGGAGATGAGAGAATCTCCATGATGTTGTTTTCCCTTGTTTAAGATTTACGAATAAGGATGAGTTGGGGGAGCTCATATCCTTTCACCAAAGCAGAGGGAGCTACAGAACTTTCAAGAAGCTCGATATGGGTAGAAAAATAGTTGACATGGCCGATAACTCACCTGATTAAGTAGGGGGAGCCAGAGAGTTTTCAAGAAGAGTTGTTCCTTTTCTAAGAAAGAAAAGAAGAAGATGGAAGAAGTACCCTACTCTTCGACAGTAGGAAGTTTAATGTAATGACGTGAACAAGCATCGTTGGAATGAGAGAATTACGGAAAAAGGATGGAAGGAGAGATTGTTGAAAGTCCATCCATTTTAGTCAAAAGTAGAGTTGAAATTCTTATGCTAGTTGACTAGTGGTTACCAACTTCAACTACTACCATCTTAATGTTAACTTGAAGTCACCATCTTTGTCAACTAAACTACCATTGTTGACAAATGGTGGATTGTGTTCACACATATTTTTGGCCCTATAAATAGAGGGGCTTCTCCAGCATTTGAATGTGTAGAGAAAAGGAGAGAGGTGGTGGCAGTGAGTGAGAAAACACATTGTGTAGAGAGATTGAGAGAGTTTTAGGAAATAGTTTCTAAAACTAGGGTATAGAAAATAGTGAAGAAAATATTGTTGGGGTGTTTTTGGGAAACACTTTGAGTGCCATTATTTTTTATATCGATCTCTTTGTATGCCTACTATTTTAATAGTGGAAGAATTATTCGGAGTTTGTCACGTGGACGTAGCCCTACACTGTTAAAGGTAAGGGTGAGCATTTTCGGTTCGGTTCACCGAACCAAACCGAACATGATGAACCAAACAAGAAACCAAACCGACCAACAAAAGACCGAAAATCGAACCGATGACTATAGAACCGAAGTGCAACCGAACCGAAAAATCGGTTCGGTTTCGGTTCAGTTCAGTCAAAAACCGAAATGCAAACTCTACCTAGAATTTCATTGTTTCAATCCAAAATTCATAAAATAGCAATCCAAACTAAAAAATCCAACAAATCCAACATTCAAAATCCATATAAATTAACAACATAATTAAAATATCCAAACTCCAAATCAATACAAATTAATAACACAATCAAACCCATCCAAATTCAACATTAGTAAAATAAAATAAATGGCTTCCAAATACATCTGCCGAATTCATGTTGGCTTTTTTAGCAATGACTACATTCTTCTGAGAACCTGAACTAGTGGTAGAGGTTGAAGGCAATAATGAATTGCGATGTCTGATTGGTTAAAAAAAAAAGAACGATTTGTGTTTACAGATAAAGAGAATGCGCAAAGATGAAAATAAAAAAGAGCACGCAAAAATTCACACTGTCTAACATGCTTTCTAGAAATATAAGTTCTGTCTCACATTGTCTATTTATTTTATTGCCACATCAGTTGTACAACCTAAATAGACTAGAGCATTGGAGAAGTTTTTTCTTTCTCCTTTCTATTTTGCTTATGTGTTATATGACCGATTGTTGCATTGGAGATGCTCTAATACTGCATGTACTATATATATATTATTTTATTTATTTATTTATTTATTTTTTTGGGTGGCCATATATGAATCTTATCTTTATTGAGCTAAGTACAATAATACTGCATCATGTACATAATATTGTCTCTACATTTGCTGTTTCACGTGTAGTCTAACCAACTTTCTGAGTCAGCATTACATGTTCTGGTGTTTTATTGTTTCACGTCTAGTCTAACAAATTTTTTTTACTCACACTACTGAATTGTCTATAAACTATTATTTTGAAACGTAAGGAAAAAAAGTGATACTAAAATGGATGCTAATACTTGCACATTCTTATCATTAATCATTATATAAGAGAAATCCAAGAGTTATTATATATCCTCACCAAGTCACCATCCTCATCCTCTTCTTCTTGTTCTTCAATGGCTGAAGAAAATGCTGATCAAGAGCTTAAAAATTTGCTTCTTTCCCTTCCAAAAGTAGAAAAACCGTTGACGATCTATTTATACCAAGGGTTTTGGTATACAGTCGAAGTTATTGGTGGCGTAATTTCCTCTCAAAAACACTTTGAAGCTCAAGACACAGACATTATAATCGCTTCCTGTCCAAAATCAGGAACGACATGGCTAAAAGCTTTGATCTTTTCTGTTATAAATCGAACTACCTATTCTTCCTCAAATAACCCTTTGCTTACTTCAATTTCTCATCAACTTGTGCCATTTTTAGAGATCGATCTTTTCAATAAAAAAGAGCTTCCCGATCTTACTACCATGCCATCTCCTCGCGTCTTTGGAACCCACATGCCTTATTCAACTTTACCTAATTCAATTAATAAGTCTGATTGTAAAATTGTTTACATTTGTCGCAACCCTTTTGACGTGGTGGTGTCATTTTGTCATTTTTTAGTTGAACTAAAGATAGAAGGAGCTGATGAATGGAATTTGGACGAAATTTTCAAATTCTTTTTTGAGGGCAAATTTTATCGTGGACCCTTTTGGGATCATGTTTTAGAGTATTGGAATGCAAGTCTAGAGATG
>CATIWJ010157410.1:0-12338 GCA_949640765.1 Croton laevigatus | reverse complement strand
ATTCAAAACATTTAAAGTAAAGCATAGAAAACATTTATAAAATCATCTAGTAAATGCAAAATAAAACCAAGAAAACATTTATATGATACATGTTTTTAGCTCTAGTGGCATTGGAAGAACCCAAGGATAAGATTAAGGTTTTATATTATCATATGGGTACCGTTATACCCGTGTTCCTCATTGTATATTCATGTGAATAATTGAGTACCGTTATACTCAAAGTCTTTTCATTGGAGCACACTGTGCTCAAGAGTTTTCATTGGAGTACCGTTATACTCATAGTCATGATTACCGCGGTTCTTAATCCTACAATGCATCGTATCCTTATCACTATAGTTCCAACCCTAGCCACTTGAGTGTTAACATTATACTCAATATTTCTTATGCATTTAATCTCATTACATGTTCTTTATTCTTATGTCTCTCATTTCACGTTGGTATGCCATAGTGCTATGTATCAAATATCATCATTTACTAGGAAAAAGTATATAAAACATACTTAAAAGCATGTTTTCATCCTTAAAAATCATTTCCAAGGGTGTTAAACATGTTATTTGAACATTATAAACACTTTAGGTTGACTTCCAAGTGGTATCGCACGAGACATAGCCCTCTGGAACTGATTCGGAAGTTGTCTCGTGTGAGGTGACAGCTTCTGGAAGTGGTTCATAGGTGTCTCGTACGATACACATGCTTCTGGAACTGAAATTGCACTTGTCTCGCGCGAGAAAGTTTAATCTCGCACGAGACATGTCCAAATTCCAGCCTGCGCAACAGTTACTCTTTTAGCCATAACTTTTGATTTACACAACGAAATCAAGTGATTCAAAATGCACTGGAAAGTTTATTTCAAGAGATACAATAGTTCCTTCTACCACAAACTCAAAATCAATCGTTTTCTTATAGAAAATTCATGTTGAAAACCATATACATTTCTTTCCTTCAAAACATGTTTTCCTAAAAACTCAAGTTTCATAAAATAAACACACAATCAACTCAAAACCAAAGATATGACATTTTCACAGCAAGAAACACATTTCAAACAAAATAAAATTTTAAAAATGAAATGGTTAAGCACCAAACCTCAAATTTTGAGCTTCTTCAAGCTCAAGAAATCTCCTTTCCTTTCTCCATGTTTCTAGCTTCTTGATCACCTATAATATGTAAGCATTTAGATTCTTATTCAAAAATAAACTCAACTCCAATTAGTTCTTCCTAGTGTTTCCATTATATTCCTTAATATTTACCAACACTACTTGATATATTCTTATCATACAAGATCCTTACATGATCTTTTTTAGATCTACACTAAACCTTAGCTTCAACTTTTATAAATCAAATAAGAGACTAGGGTTTCCATATTACCTTAAACTTTAGTCTTCCCTTTAGATTTTTAGGTTGACACTTAAGAACCTTCTCTTGTTAGGGATGTGTGGGCCGGCCAAGTGATTTGCAAGAGGGGATAATAGATGGAAATGCTGAAGATGAAGACTAGGGTTGAAGAGAATGGAGAAGAGAAGAAGAGAGATGAAGGTGGCTGTGGAGATTAGAGAAAATAGTAGAGGCTTCTAGATTTTGGTTGGTGGAAGAAGATATTTTGAGCCTATTTATATTGAAAGATTCATGGGCTCATGGGCTTAGCTTATAAAAGAATTATGGGTGTGAGTCTTGGCCCAATTCACACTCATTTTCATTCCATTCATGTAACTCTTAAATGTAATATATGAGTTAAGTTTACCGCTTTCCAATATAGTAGTGCTTGTTTTTTATTTATATGAGGAGTGAGGGTATAAGGAGGACTGTCAAAGTGTTTGGGAAAAGTTTTCTTTGCAGTATCCCAGTGAATAGTCGCAGGACTACCAATATGGTCACTGTTACTATTCACAGACTGTCCTACGTGTAGCGGAGCTCTGGCAAAATTTCCACAGAAATTGTTCAAAAATTTGACTAAGTATAAAGTGAAATTAAATAATAACCAGTGCTACTTATTCACCTACAACATAATTTGACATGATACATCTCCAATATCAATAGGTAGCGTCTCTTCAAGGTCTTCCCACTAGACCGAGATGGGGTGTTACATTCCCACAACTCCTTTGTAGTACGTTTAATAAAGTAAACTTCATAAAGTTCCAGTGATAAACCATTCAAAATATGATTTCTGCAAAGGTAGTCCGAATGACTCCAGGCATCAACTGCCAACTGAAAAAAAACATCCACCATGTAACACCCCTTCTAGGACTTATTGGAGACCCCGAAGGAGCGCTACATTTCGGTATTGGAGCTGTGATATCTGTTTATGTGTCTATTTATTAGGTGGGCTTATGCTTTACAAATGGGTTTTATTGATTACTTAACCAAATTTTAACTTTATTTTTACAAAAATTTTGCCAGAGTTCTGCCTAGGAACGGACAGTTCGTGAATAGTAACAACGACCGATCAAGCAGTCCCTGCGACTATTCACTGGGATCCTGCAAATAAAAAGTTCCACAAACACTTCGACAAGCATCCTTATACCTTCACTCCTCAAATTAAACAAAAATAAACACTTCTATAACACCAGGCATGATCTCAGTTCAAATCACATTATTAAGATTTACCAATGTATATATCACCCTAGTATTTATCTGGGAGTACTACAAACATTTATATACATGCCACTTCTAATGTCCTATTGTAACACCCCTTCTAGGCCTTATTGGAGACCCCGAAGGAATGCTACATTCTGATACTTGAGCTGTATTATCTGTTTATGTGCTATGTTATTAGGTGGGCATATGTTTCACTCATGGACTTTATTAAATACTTAGCCAAATTTTAACTTTATTTTTCCGAAAATTTTGCCAGAGTTCCGCCTAGGAACGGACAGCCTGTGAATAGTAACAGCGACTAAATGAATAGTCCCTATGAATATACACTAGGATTCTACAAAGAAAATATCTCAAACACTTCGACAATCTGACCTTATTCCCTCATTCCTCATATAAACCGAAAATAAGCACTTCTATATCAGTTGGTAACAACTTAGTTCGAATCACACAATTAAAAATTACTAAGGAATATGACATCCTAATATTTATCTGGGAGTACTAATATCATTTATATACATGCCACTACTAATGTTCTGTTACAGAAGTAAAAAGACCTTATAGGCTGCTTGGACTGCCGGTAATCTGATACTGGAATCTACTAATTCTTTAGCTGATAACCAGCGAGATACAGGAAATAACTCACTGAGCACTTATGCTCAGTGGGTACCTTAACTTATAAAAGTAAATGAATATTTTAAACAATAACAGAAAGAGTATAGAATTTATAACAAATCTTGGTGGTAAATGATTTTGAAACGGAACAGGTGATGTATGCAAATCAATGAAAACATTTATCAGTTTAGTAATACAGTTACCGCGCTCTACTGGTTACTAGCTGAACTTGTGATAAGGTAATACAATACAATAGGATCCAATAATGGTACTTATTCAATAATCACAGTACTGTGTACTAAAATCACTGAACAGTTTCCATATCAGATAACAATACAATAACTGTCGGGTGCCTTGCAGCACTCCGACTATATCCATAAGTGGTGCCAATCCATACAATAATATCCATATCAATATGCTGCGGACCGCTTTTACGATAATATATATATGACGCGTCATACATTTATCACCTAGTTCGACTCAAACCAAGTAGAGCTTTATGTTTCCATGGTGTATAATTCACATATCAATACTTATATAAGTCATTTAATTACTAGTACCTCCGTATTTTATGGTTCTTTACATTTTCCATTTTTGGGTGTATTTTATGGTTCTTTACATTTCCATTTATAGTAAGTTTAGTAATTGTTTAGTATTATTTTTTTATTGGTATTGGTGAAAAAGTAAGTATTTAGAGGATTAGTAATTGTTTAGTATTATTTCTGTCTTGGTATTGGTGAAAAGCTGATTTATGTTGGTATTGATGAAAAATGAAATGTAAAGAATCATAAAATACGGAGGTAGTATATAGCAATACATTAGGTATACTTTGGAAAATTACCATATGAATAATAACCAAAAATTACCAAATAAATAATGTTTTATAAAATGAATAGTATTTTGGTGCACTTGGACAACTTGAAAGAGATAGCTTATGACCCAATCAAGGTTAGGCACCCAAATTTTGTCATATACTTCCCTTTAAGTGTCCATACGACACTTATATAATATAGATTAAAGATTCAAAGGTTTTGGCATTGAATTACATATAGCACAAAAATGACAATTTAATGGTTTACTTTAGGGACCATTCGGCCCAACCTTAGTGCACCCATAGCGAAGTGCATTTTTTTCTTGTAAAAATTACTTTTAGATACCTTATCATATGTTATGAAGATAGGAGAAAACCTTGCATCAAAATTTATTTTAGATATTTTATGAAAATTCATCAAAGTTTTAAGCACAAATTGACAACTTTGCATGTTTGATCTTGAATGAACCTTTTGATCACCCAAATAACATTTTGATAACTTGTAACATATTTATACATCACATAAACACAAAAACCATGGCATTAAAAGGACTAGGCCATTCGGCCATAACAAGAACACAAGAAGAAATTGAAACTTTTCATAAGCTAAGGTACCAAACCTTGTTTGTTGAACTTCCCTAAGCTTTTAGTGTCCTTTCTCTACCCTTTCTTCTTGATTTCCTATAAGAATTCACACTTCCATAAGGTTACAAAAACCCTAGGTATAGAAACTCTAAGCTACATACTAAATTTTTTACAAACTAGGTTGAGATTCATGCTTAACTAAGCTTAAATCACTACTTTCCATCATCTCCCAACTTCATCTTCAACCTTAGGTAAGAACCCTAATTTCTCCCTTTTCCACCATATTAGGGTTCATATGGGATATCATGAAAAGTAATGATTTGATCCCGTATACTTGTTTAATCTTACTTAGAATGAAAAGCTAGGCTAGAATTCATGAAATTCAAGTATGGAAATGGAGAAATACCTTGGAAATGATATCTTCCCCTTTCTTCAATGGAGGCCGACGGTTTGGAGAGGAAAATGGACAAATTTTATTCATTCAATTGTCTTAAAACTCCTTTAAATATGTTGGAAAATAATTTTTATTTTGATTTATTTATTTCTTGATTTTTGGTTGGTTAGAAATGTTTAGTCATCACTTTGATTGGCTAACAATCAACCAACACATTACTAATTATTTCTTATGACTAAAATTGTGTTTGAAGTTGTACAAAATGTCCATTAGCCTCCTCCATGGAAAAATGACAAAAAAGCCCTTAGAGAAAAACTCGATATATCTTTCAAACCGCGCGTTTTATGAAAATTCTGTGACGCTTCGTTGCGACTAGTAAACTCCCAAGATTTCATATTTGACATAAATTTTAGGAAATATCAAGACCCTACGCAACTTTTTATAAAATTACGCTTAGGTCCCTAACACCTCCTCTGGAGCCCGTTGAGCCCCGTTGGCCTATATTTGTCTCCGGACGCACTGGTTGCCTTTCTAGAACCTTTATTTATCATATATCCTCCATTATTTACAGTCTTCTCACAGAGCTTTTTGGACTAACGCCCGACCTCAGTGCCCCGTTAGGTCCCGGGTCGCGCGTGTACTTAGCACTTGCATTGAATCCCTGAAAAATAGACGTTACATTTCCTCCCCACTAAATTTTAAGCTTCGCCTCGAAGCTTAACTGGATACAAATAGATAAGGGTATTGCTCTCTCATTGTGTCCTCAGTTTCCTATGTTGCTTCCTCTACCTTATGGTTTCTCCAAAAAACTTTTACCAGTGGAATCTCTTTATTTCTAAGCACTTTGGTTTCACGGACTAAGATTTTCACTAGTTCTTCCTTGTATGTCAAATCTGGTTCAACTTCCACCTCTTGGGCTTCAAGGATATGAGATGGGTCTGGATGATACTTTTTCAGCATGGAAAAGTGAAAAACATTATGTATTTTGTCCAATTCTGGTGGTAAGGCTAGTTTATAGGCTACCGGACCAATGCGTTCTATCACTTCGTATGGTCCGATATACCTTGGACTTAGTTTGCCTTTTTCTCTAAACCTTAGTACCTTTTACAAAGGAGAAACTTTAAGAAAAACTTTATCACCTTTTTCAAATTCCAATTTTCTTCTTCTGCGATCAGCATATGATTTCTGTCGGTCTGTTGCTGCTTTCAGATTGCTTTGGATGATTTTTTTTTTGTCTTCTGTGTCTTTGACTAGATTTGGCCCTATCATCCTTCTTTCGCTTAGCCCGGTCTAACAAAGTGGTGACTGACATTGTCTTCCATATAACGCTTCATATGAAGCCATTTTTATGCTAGATTGATAACTGTTATTGTATGCAAACTCCATTAAACTTAAATGTCTATCCCAACTTCCTCAGAGCTCTAACACACATGTCTTCTAGGATTTAAATTACCTTTTCTGATTATCCATCTGTTTATGGGTGAAATGCTGTATCAGCCTAGTTCCAAGTGCTGTATGCAATTTATCCTAAAATTTTGATGTGAAGCGTGGATCTCTGTCTGAAATGATAGAATTTGGGACTCCGTGTAGCTGTATAATTTCCTTGACATATATCTCTGCAAGCTTATCTAATGAGTAATCTATTCTAACGGGTAAGAAATGTGCGGACTTGGTGACTCGATCTACTATCACCCCTATAGTGTCGTGCTTATCTCTTGTCATTGGTAGGCTTGTAACAAAATCCATTGTTATCTCTTCCCACTTCCAGGTCGGTATGTTTATTGTCTGTAGTAGACTAGCTGGTACTTGATGTACAGCCTTAACTGGTTGGCAAGTTAGGCATTTAGTCACATATGTTACAATACTCTTTCTCATTCCAGGCCACCAATACGTTTTCTTCAGATTTTGATACATTTTTGTGCTTCCTGGGTGCATAGCATAAGGACTATCGTGACCTTCACACAGGATTTGTTCCCGTATTTCTCCTGTTCTGGGCACAACCAACCTTCTTTATAATATAACACGCCATCTGATCGTATTTGAAAGTTATCTCCCCGATTATCTTGCATTTGCTTCTTCCATTTCTTAACTTGTTCATCTATTTCCTGAGCTTCCTTGATTTGTTGTAGCAGCACATGTTGTACATGCATTTCTGCTATTACAACTTTACCTTTTATCTCCTCTGCTGTTATTCTCATTTCTCGCATTACTGCCACCAACTTCCTGCTAAGTGCATCGGCCACGACATTGGCCTTGCCGAGATGATAATTTATCATATAATCATAATTGGCCAACAATTGAACCCATTTCCTTTGCCGCGAATTTAAATCCTTTTGATATGGGAAGTACTTTAAACTCTGATGATCGGTGTATATATAGCACTTTTTGCCATAAAGGTAGTGTCGCCACGTTTTAAAAGCCAATATTATCGCTGCTAACTCCAGATCATGGGTAGGATAATTCTTTTCATGTGGCTTGAGTTGTCGAGAAACATACGCTACTACCTTCCACTCTTGCATCAATACACAGCCGAGTCCAATGTGTGAGGCGTCGGTATAGATCACATAATCCTTTCCTGATTCTGGCTGCGTAAGAATAGGCTCTTCGGTAAGTCTAGTCTTTAGTTCCTCAAAACTCTTCTGGCATTTATCCATCCATTTAAATTTCACGTCTTTTTGCAACAGTCGGGTTAACGGTGCGGCAATTATGGAGAATCCTTTCACAAAACATCTATAATATCCTGCCAATCTAAGGAAACTTCTCACTTCGGTTACCATCCTTGGTGGCTTCCAATCTAACACTGCTTCTACTTTCTTTGGGTCTACTCTGATTCCTTCAGCTGATACAATATGCCTTAAGAAAGACACTTCATTTAACCAAAACTCACATTTGCTGAAATTAATACAATTCTAAGATGCTGGTCGTGCTCTTCTGGGGTTCTAGAATACACCAATATGTCATCTATGAACACGACTACAAATTAATCTAAGTACGGGTGGAATATCCTGTTCATTAAGTCCATAAATACCGCAGGTGCGTTTGTAAGCCTGAATGGCATTACTATGAATTCATAATGTCCATATCAGGTTCTAAACATAGACTTTGGTATATCTTCTTCTTTAATTCTCAATTGATGATACCCAGATCTTAGATCAATTTTTGAGAAAACCCCTGCGCCTCTGAGCTGGTCAAATAAATCATCTATACGTGGTAAGGGATACTTATTTTTAATCATCAATTTGTTTAATTGCCGATAATCCACGCATAATCTTAACGATCCATCTTTTTTCTTAACAAACAGTACTGACGCTCCCCATGCTGACACACTGGGTCGTATGAACCCTTTATCCATAAGCGCTTGGAGTTGGGTCTTTAACTCCTTGAGCTCTACTGGAGCCATTCGGTAGGGTGCTATGGAAACTGGCGCCACTCCAGGATAAACTTGAATGCCAAACTCTACTTCCCTTCTAGGTGGTATGCCAGGCAGTTCTTTGGGAAACACATCTGGAAATTTACAGACAGTGGGAATCTTTTGTAACTCATTAGCTTTTGCTTCCAATGCATAAAATAGGTATGCCTTACATCTTTTTTGTACCAATCTTTTGGCTGTCATGGCTAAAATCACATTGTTAAGATAATCTCTTCTTTTTCCCACCAAGGTGATTTCCTCTCCTTCTGGTGTTCGTAAGGTCACTCGCTTTCGTTCACTATCCACCAATGCTTTATGTTTGGATAACCAATCCAAACCGAGAATTACATCAAATTCTCGAAAAGGTAATACCATTAGATCTCAAAGGAATTTCTTTCCATGGATCTCAATTGGGCAATTCATGTATACCTTCCTTGTAATTACTTCGTCCCCCAAAGGACTAGTAACTTTCATCCCAATTTCATCTGTAGCCACACTTAAGTTTTCTAACTTTGGATTCGTTGTGCATATATATATGAATGTGTGGAGCCTGGGTCTATTAAAACGTAAATAGAAGTATCAAACATATGTATCTGACCTGCTATGACGTTCGGTGCTTCCTTGTCTTATCTTGTTTTTATAGCATACATCCTAGCAGGAGTTGAACTTTCTGGCTTACTAGCTACTTCAGACTGTGTTGGTCGACCACTTCCTTGACCTCGACCTCTTCCTCATCTCGTACCTGCATTTAAACATTCTGATGGTGCGGGATTCCTATTCTTTGGTTGAGGGCAGTCTCTTGCCATATGGTCAGGTGAACCACATGACAAACATTTCCCTGTTATAAACCAGCATTCCCCTAAGTGTTGCCTATTGCAGTGTTCGTATTGGGGGTACAAAACTCTCTCCTCTGTAGTATTATCAAATTGGTTGAATCCGCCGTCCGTGACCTCTTCCAGATCTGCACGTACTAGTCTCTGAGGCTACTTATCTAGCTCCGCCTCTAGAGTAACCCCGACCTTGGTTACCCCTTTGATATCCTCCAGTGGATCCTCCTCCTCTGGATTTCTTCCTAGCTGACTGATAATTTCCTGAGGTATTCTGAGTTTGACCACGTTTTTGCAGTTTACATTGCCATCGACTTCTTTGATTCTCCTGTATTTGCTCTAATTCCAATGCAGCTGACACCAAACTAGAGATTTTCTTAGGCGGTGGATTCACCAATTGCATCTTTATTTCGTCTATCAATCCTTCTTTAAAATACTTGCAACGTTCTATCTCATCCGTTATCATATTTTTGGCATACTTGCTCAGTTTGGTAAATTTCCATTCATATTCTGTCACAGTCATTCTGCCTTGCTTCAAATGTACAAATTCCTTTCTTTTTGCATCCAAGTGCATCTCTGATATGAATCTCTTTCTAAATTCTTGTAAGAAAAATTCCCAAGTTCTTTGCTTTGGTGGAACCCGTTGCCTTGCGGTATCCCACCATTCATAGACTTCTTCCATTAACAAAGAAGTTGCACAGACTAACCTTTCTTCAGCATTGCACTGCAACTGGTCCAGTGCTCTTATAGTTCCATCTAACAAATACTCTGTTGCGGCAGAGTCCTCATCATTGGCTGCTCGAAATTCCTTAGCTCCATACTTTCTAATTTTCTCAATATGGGGTTGTCGGTCCCGATCCGCCACTGGAGCAGCTGGTGCTGGTGGCGGTGGTGGTTGAGCAACCCCAGCAATTTGCTGTAACGCATTTGCCATTTGTCTTAATATGTCATTTTGATTTGGTGGTTTAGGTGCAGCTAGTTCAGGTACTGTTTCTTGCACCTCCTCAGGTGCAATTGTGCCGGAAGCTCGAGATTCCATCTCTGCTTCCATTGCCCTTTGAGATTCTTGTGATATCCTATAATAATTACAAATATTTCATACATGATCAGTCCGGCATAGCAGCGTATATATATATTTATATCTATTTCCTTTTCCCTAAGTGGCATGTATATAAAGCAATAAAGAAAACATTTAAGTATCAAACATACTTTTATTTATTTACATATTAGTTTCATACATCTTGTTATACCCTGATCATATATACATATCAAAATTAGGGTTAACCTACTAGTGTACTGTTATCAATATTTACAGGCCAAAAACAAAAGTACTCCCTCACTAACTATCTCACGCCCCTGGCCTAGAGTTGGGGCCCTCTTCTGCTGCTCTGTCCATCCTGCATAAAATGAAAGGTGGTACTCTTAGGAATGAACTTGGAACAACTGCATCATCATCTGGCTCCGTAAGTCTAACTGGTGGTAAAGGTGCTACCCTAGGTGGATAAGTAGCTGAGTCGGAGTCTTGAGCCTGACGCTCGTCGTCAGCAACTGCTCCAGATTCCTCTGCTGGAACCTGGTTAGAACCTACCCTATCCAACTGTGCCCTCAGGTATCTAACCTTACCCTTAAGTTCCTCTATCTCAGTATTCATGATACAAACTAACTCGTTTAAGCGCGCAATACTATCACACTCCATGCCTGTAATATGTCAAAGGATAACCTTCTCCCCTGTCAGCTTCTGTAACTCACACTCAAACCCAGACATCCTATTATGTATCATGTCTAACTCCTCTAACCATGCCCTATCAATCCCAAAACTATCTTCCTCTCTCACACTACTACTACCAAAGCCAATCCCTCTCTTCTTTACTGGTAATTGGCTCTTAGGGATCTTACTATCGTCCATTGGCTCTTTACGCTTGCCGTCCATCCTGTCTCAAATAAATAAACACAATTATAGCATAACCATATGAATCCTAGTATGCTCAGTTCTTCTTATCTTATTTCTCCCAGAACCGGCTAAACTGGTGCTCTGATACCAATAAATGTAACACCCCTTCTAGGCCTTATTAGAGACCTCGAAGGAATGCTACATTATGATAATGGAGTTGTATTATCTGTTTATGTGCTATGTTATTAGGTGGGCATATGTTTCACTCATGGACTTTATTAAATACTTAGCCAAATTCTAACTTTATTTTTATGAAAATTTTGCCAGAGTTCCGCCTAGGAACGGATAGTCCATGAATAGTAACAGCGACTAAATGAATAGTCCCTACGATTATACACTGGGATCCTGTAAAGAAAATATCTCAAACACTTCGGTAATCTGTCCTTATACCCTCACTCCTCATATAAACCAAAAATAAACACTTCTATATCAGTTGGTAGCAACTCAGTTCAAATCACACAATTAAAAATTACTAAGGAATATGACATCCTAATATTTATCTGGGAGTACTAATATCATTTATATACATGCCACTACTAATGTTCTATTATAGAAGTAAAAAGATACTGGAATCTACTAATTCTTTAGCTGATAACCTGTGAGTTACAGGAAATAACTCGCTAAGCACTTATTCCAGTGGGTACCTTAACTTATAAAAGTAAACGAATATTTTAAACAATAACAGAAAGAGTATAAAATTTATAACAAATCTTGGTGGTAAATGATTTTGAAACAGAACAGGTGATGTATGCAAATCAATGAAAACATTTATCAGTTTAGTAATACAGTTACCGCGATCTACTAGTTACTAGCTGAACTTGGGATAAGGCAATACAATACAATAGGATCCAATAATGGTACTTATTCAATAATCACAGTACTGTGTATTGAAACCACTGAACAGTTTCCATATTAGATAACAATACAATAATTGTCGGGTGCCTTGCAGCACTTCGACTATATCCATAAGTGGTGCCAATCCATATAATAATATCCATATCAATATGCTGCGGACCGCTTTTACGATAATATATATGACGCGTCATATCTTTATCACCTAGTTGGACAGTTCACAATCCAAAAATTGCTAAAGCCACCGCCTTTTCTGCCTTACAATACTGGCTTCTACATCAATCCATCTCCTACTCCATTCTAGC
>CATIWJ010157370.1:0-14296 GCA_949640765.1 Croton laevigatus | reverse complement strand
CGGAAAACGCGTCGGCAGGTTCCAA
Organism: Croton laevigatus; assembly: GCA_949640765.1. Lineage (NCBI taxonomy): Eukaryota > Viridiplantae > Streptophyta > Magnoliopsida > Malpighiales > Euphorbiaceae > Croton > Croton laevigatus. The sequence goes on along the minus strand of CATIWJ010157370.1, from coordinate 14,271 downwards.
CTCTCTCTCACCGTCGCGACCATCGATCTCTCTCTCTCTGTTGTTTTTGGTCGGCGGCAAATAAAGAGGCTGGTGAAGGGGAAGAAGGACAAACGGTGGCTGGCGCTGGCGTTGGCCGACCGACGTTGGCAGTGGCGGCGGCAGTCTCGTGCCGCTGCTGCTGGTTTGATTTCCGCGAAGAAGAAACGAAGATGAAGAAGAAAATTAAGTTGGTGACTTGGTTTATTATTATTTTTTTAAATAATAATAATAATAATAATAATAATAATAATTTTATGTTAAAATATCTTCTAACAAAAATACCAAAATGCCTTCATACTATTTCACAAATTACATATGTCATTTGACTAAAATGCCATAAACTATTTTGTAAATTTACTTAAATACCGATAGTTTAAAATTTCTAAGATATCCATCAAAATAATTTTATTATCAATTTAGTCCTTTTAATTAAAAATTTGATATTTAAAAATCAGGGCGTTACATAAGAACTCACATTTTAGTTGCTCCCAACTATCAATAGATCCAGCTTCGATGTCTATGTACCAATCAAAGGCATTGCCTAAATTGCTTGACCAGTAAATCTCCACTAGTTCCAACGTTGTTGTATGTTTCTACAAAGTGAATAACATGCTGCCTTGGATTGCCTTTTCCATCAAAAAGTTAGAATTTTAGAGGTTGGTAATTTGCTGGCATGGTCAGATGATCAATTCTTGGGGTATATGGCTTGGAATACATGTATGATGACTGTGTCCAGGTCTCCATATGATCTTTTAATGCTTTTTTGATGAGCTCCTTTAATTGGATTGTAGAGATTGACCCATCAGCAGCCAATTGCATGGTATCCATAGATTTTGTCGAAGAAGCAACTCTAATGATCTCCTTTTGATGGAGTTGATGGCGTGCTAGTGAAGATTCATCAGCTTCCATCGCATGCCCCTTTCCAACCATGTTTTCTAACTTTTTCATCAAGGAATTTGATTGTCCTTCTTACGAACGACATTTCTAAGGATGTCTAGTTGCTTTTTCATGAGGGCTAGCTGATCATCCACTAATGTTACACCTGTCATCATGACTGACATTGCACTTGAATTATCTGCTTCTAATTTTGCTTTTTGTAACGCCATTGGAGTAAATTCAGCAACAGAATCATTGTTAACTTTCTCCATGTTAGTCAATTATCCCTGTAGATCATCAGGAACTTGTTAGACTAAAGGAGGCTTTTTCTAAACCACGTCAAGCGATTTGACCTTGATTGGAACACCAAGGCTTGCGTCAAAAGTGCCTCTGACATCAAAATTCATTTGAACTTCATCCTTTTCAGCAGTTCTCGCAGTTGTAGCAGCTTTTCCTTTCAATAGTTTTGGGGTGACAATGATCTTCCTTGTTGCCATTGATGATGATTTAAAACTTGTATCTTAAAGGTTGCAAAGTGAAGAGATGAGAGGTAGAGACTGTCCCACTAGGCATGCCAAAAATTTGTATAAACAAATTTTGTATTCCTGAAAAACAAGAAAACAAACAAAAGATTTTATGCCATTAGATGCACGGTTACAATCTCTATTGAAAATCCTCTTATTCTTCTCTTCGTGATTAATATGATGCGAGTGTCTCAGAGACTTGATCTTGATTTGAGTTGAATTTGACTTGATCTTCAACTTGATTTGAGCTTTGAACTTGAACTTGATTGACTACAGAGCTTTGTTGACGATCTTCAGACGAGCCTTTGAACTTTTGAAGAGAACTTTATGTCTTCGATCTGCCGGAGCTTTGGGGTCTTGAATTTGTCGGAGCTTCAGAGTCTTCGATTTTTCAGAGCTTCAAATTTTCTGTCCCTTTAACTGAAGAGAAATAGTATATTTATAGAGATTTTGGGATACTTGCCTACTAAGTGAAGTGATTTAATTGGTCCACTTGACTCTTTTCTGTTGGTCTCATCTTTTTGATATTATCACATTATTTATTTAATGTGATGATTATCAAAATATTATTTAAAAAACCATTTAATATTTATTTTGCTTATTTTATTTAATTTGTTAATTAATTAATAAATATTAATTAATTAACATTTTAATTTTTTTTTTTAAAATGACCTTGCAAACAACAAGCTTACAAGTAAATACAACATTAGATGTTGAGGCTGAAAACTGAAAATCAAGAAAAAGAGCAACATTTTCAAACATTATGCATTACAATTTATAGAAATCAAAAACAAAATATTGAAATAAAAATTGAAAAAGGAAGCAATCCATTACAGAAACTCAGAGACAAAATCAAATGGAACACGAACTGTTTAATCGAGTTGCTGTGGTGGAAGATAGTGATGGAATCGTCGGTAACCAGTGGCGAGTGGTGGTGGGAGACTAGGGGCGAGGACTGCTGCTGGTGGTGAGTGGTGCAACAAGAGATAAGAAAGGAAACGAAGAATAGAAATAATGCACACTGTCTGTCTCTGTTGTTAGGTTAAGCATAATATGTATAACCCTAAAACAAAACAACGCCATTTTAGGAAACAATAAAACGACGTCGTTTTATAATCGGGTTACATAGATATTTTTCGGGTTGAAATTTTCAACCTGAACCTAACTCATTTAATTTCAGGCCAGATTCGTATCTACCCATTTAAATAAACAAATAAAAAATCTCAACCCTAACCTCATTATTTTCAGGTCGGATTCGTGTCGGGTTATCAGGTCAGGTCAACTTTTGTCACCCCTAGCCTTAGCAATTTATGGTTTTTGAGAGTGTGTTTGGTTTAGCTGTTTCATATAGCTGATAGTTGTTAAGTACCAAAAAACTAAAGTTTAGGCGTTTGGTAAATTTTAAAATCAGCAAGTGATAGCGGTTAGGAACTCCAAACAACTGTTGATTCAATAAGTTCCTATTCGAAACTTTTTTATTCCAGCGGATAACTGATTCTATTAGGACTATATTAACTTCATTAAAATAAAATAAAAATTAATATTTAATAGATAATTATATGCTTATTGGCAATATCACGTTCTAATCACAATTGCTATTATATTTTTACCAAATACTAGTATAAATTAACTACCAACTATCTATCACCAGCTACCAACAGTTAGCAACTACTATCAATTACCAGCTAATATGAATAGCTTAACAAAACAGGGAATTAATTTTCTATATCAAAAGTTACTAAAGTCAAAATAGGGATGTTGATTCATTTGATGAAGCCAAGTATTGTGGGTCCATTATGCCAAATCCGATGTGGTCTAAGCTTTAAAAAAAAAAAATAAGTAATGCTGAAATAAATTTCAAATTTTTCTAGAAAAAATTAAAAGAAAATCCCAGCGTTATCCTCAATTATTTTGTATTCAATTATTATATATTAAATGTTTCTTTCATCCATAATTTGTATGGCTCTTTAGATGAATATTGTTTATAAAATATTCTTAACATTTTTATAACCATACTATTTAAATTATAAGCCAAAACCAAATATTAATAAGTGACCCATTTTTTTCATTTACTCTTATTGTTGTGTTCTATGTCATCCATTTTCAAATTTTAATATAATATATTACTAATATTTTCATACGATATAATTGAAATTATAAAAAATTAAATATTAAAAGAAAAATAAAAATATTTCTAATAAATCAACAAATAACTCTTTTAAATAAAATATATTTCAAATTTAATAGATAAATATATGAATATGAATTAGAATATTTTTTAACGAATTCAATAATTAATTAATTAAAAATAGAATTCTTGACAAAATATGATTGTGAATATAATTAATAATGACTAACTGCAGAAGGTTAGATCTCCCCTTACTATTTTAATCATACTGTTAGTACCAATTTAATACAAAGGAGAGGTTACCCAGTACGGTAGCTTATACTGTTATCAGATCATTAATCACCTCTTTCATGTATATATAAAAAAAAGCTTGAAAACTATTTCGTCAGCTAATTGTTCTTGACCTTTCTGTTTTTATAAATATTTTTTGCATATTTTATATAGCTTGCAAGAATTCAATATCAACCAAAAAAATGACGACCTCAATGCATCCAACAAATGCAATACTATTCCCGATTTTTTTCCAGCTCATTATTTCATCAGTTTCTGCCAACCAACATCTTAACAACTTTCTAAATTGTCTTCCCCAAAATGTTCATAAAGCCATTTATACGAATAATTCACCGTTCCATTTATACCCCAAACAATCCTTCATTTGATTATGTATTACAAGCCTACATTAAAAACGGAAGGTTTTTGAACAATACCACCCCAAAGCCATTAGCTATCATCACCGCCTTGCATGAATCTCATGTTCAATCAACTATTTTCTGTGCAAAGTCTAATAATTTGCAACTCCGGATCAGGAGCGGCGGCCATGATTTCGAGGGTCTTTCTTACAGATCCGATATCCCATTTGTGATTCTTGACATGTTCAATCTCCGTGACATAAACATAGATATCATTTCAGAGACTGCATGGGTTCAATCCGGAGCAACTACCGGCGAACTTTACTATAACATTGCCAGGAAAAGCAAAGTCCTTGCCTTTCCAGCCGGAATTTGCCTCACACTTGGCTTAGGCGGTCATTTCAGTGGCGGAGGTTACGGAAACATGATCAGAAAGTACGGTCTTTCTGTAGATAATATTATCGACGCAAAAATAGTTGATGTTAATGGAAAAATTCTTGATAGAAAATCAATGGGAGAGGATTTGTTCTGGGCAATTAGAGGAGGTGGTGGAGCTAGTTTTGGGGTTATCCTTTCATGGAAGATCAAAATAGTTCGAGTTCCTGAAAAAGTAACAGTTTTCAGAGTACAAAGAACATTAGAAGAAGGTGCAACGGACCTTGTATATAAATGGCAACAAGTCGCAACAAAATTAGTGAAAGAACTTTTTATAAGAGTTCAACCTCAAGTTCAAAGTTCTGGGACAAAGAAGACGGTTGGAGTTAGTTTCATTGGTCTTTTCTTAGGAGAAAGCGACAAGCTTCTTGCTGAAATGAAGAAAAGCTTCCCTCAACTGGGTCTAAAGCAAGAAAATTGCACAGAAATGAGTTGGATTGAATCAACACTATTTTGGGAAAATTTCCCAATAGGAACATCCATTGATATTTTGCTGAACAGAACCGGACCAAGTCAAACATTCGCCAAAAACAAGTCTGATTATGTAAAAGAGATAATTTCAAAGAAAGACTTAGAAAATATATGGAAAATAATGTTGAAAAGGGAAGGATTATTTGTCATCCAATGGAACCCTTATGGAGGAAGAATGAGCGAAATTTCAGATATTGAAACTCCATTTCCTCATAGAGCTGGTGTTTTGTTCAAAGCACAATATATTACACTGTGGTTTGAAGAAGGGAATGAGGAAACCATGCGTCAAATAAGTTGGGCAAGAGAAGTGTATGATTCGATGGCTCCATATGTAAGCAAGAATCCAAGAGAGGCATTTCTGAACTATAGAGATCTTGATATTGGTAGTAACCCAAGTAACTTCACCAACTTTCAAAAAGCTCAAGTTTATGGTAGTAAGTATTTTAAGGGTAATTTTATAAAGTTAACAAAGGTGAAGAAGAGAGTTGATCCTCAAAATTTCTTCAAGAATGAGCAAAGTATTCCACCTTATTGACGAGAAATATTATAGTATATATTCTAAAAATTCAGCATCTTGATTTGTTCATTTTATTTTTTGTTGCCTTTGTATTTTGAATAATTTATTTTTGTAATAATAATAAAATGTGCTGGATTTACTTATGATAGTCAACCCTTTCATACTTACTTACATATCATGTAATATTTAATCAGAAAAATACATCTCTCGCCCGAGAGATAAGTTACTAGTATTTTTATATTCACTCCGTTTAATTTACACAGAGAAAATTAACTTTTTTGTACGTGTTTAACTTTATATTTTGATATCAACCATTCACTAATATAATAGGATATCATTTTCAATTAATAGCAAAATATCATAGTAGATAGAGTAATATTTATTAAGTCTCTAATTGAAAATTTTAGGATAAATTCTCCATTTTTGCTTATTGACAGAATTTTAATTTTTACAAGATGCTCTTGCTACAAAATATGTAAACGTGTTTCCTTTTCATTTTTCATATATAATCGGAAAACGAAAAACTGTAACAAAAACAAACCAGCCTTAGCTAGGGGTGGCAAACAGGTCGAGTTGAATCGGGTTCGTGTTCGGGTCAAGCAGGTTCAGGTTGTCAAACCTCTAACTCTAACCTAATCAGTTTAAATAAATGGATTGAAAGACTCAACCTTAACCTGATCTGATCATGTTTGGGTCAATCTGATCTGATTTGTTCACTATTTTTTTATTTTTTTACATAAATAGATCAACTTGAACCCATTTAACCTACTAATTTCAGGTTGACCGTAACCATGTACCCTGATTTCAATATTCTAATAAATAATTCAAGTTCTCGTTTATCAACTGTGTGAATCATTACTTCAACCATTTTATAATAGAAGGAAACTACAAACTAAATATATGCTTCCATCAAGTGTAAACAAAACAAAATGAAAACCGAGGACAATCCTATAGTGTTTGTAATTTGTTATGCATTTACAAAACTTTTTCAATGTTTATTATTATAACAAGTCAGCAAGCTTAAGTAAACAGAACCTCAGTCACAAAATAATTATGCTTATTAATGATTGTACTCAATGAATAACTAACATCTTATCAGTTCCTATAAACAAACCTTAAAATTGTCTAAGGGGCAACTTATAGCATAAGATTGGAGTATTCACAGATAAACCGGCTTATGTAATCTAAATAGCAAGAAGAAAAAAAAAACTCAAGCTCTACAATACAACTACATAATAAGAGTGATTTCACACAGTGACATTGAAGAAAATGGATATTATAAAGTACAGCAAAGCACAAAGCACCTTGGAGGAAATGATTTCAGCAGTAGCAATCTTTGCAAGCTTTGCCATGTAAGCAGGGTCAACATCTTGCTCATCTAATGCTTGAACTCCACTTGCCATTTCTTGAAACAGACCAGCCATATTTCCAAACCACTAAAAAACCGCAAACAATTTCAAATTACATTCCAAACCTTCAAAATACATTCCAAACAGAACAAGTTGAAAACGACTCACTCGCGTCCTCCTTTTGAAACAATAGAGCAACAATCAAGAACCAGAAGCGGATTCCTAAAATTAGATACTCATTTGAAATTAAACTAAAAAACTAGACAGAATAAGCAAAAGATAAACAATGACAGTGAAAAATGAAAATACATTGAGGAGAGGTCTTTAAGAGAAGCCGTGAAGGCTTGACCGACAATGGAGGATTCAGCAGCGGGCGAGAACTTGAATTGCCTCTAAAAAATAAACAAAAAATCCAAAATTAGACAGCAATTAATAAATGAGGACTATATTGAAGATCAGAACGTGAAATTAAAAGTTACCTGGCGCGGTAGTTGTACTTCCAGAGCTAGAAGATGTTGAAATAAAAATAATAAACTTAATTAAAAAAAAAAAAACAAATGGATTGAATTTAGCGGAGGAGCAAGTGCACATGTTTATAACAAAAGCTAGTAGACAAGGAGTTGGTAAAATAATTGTTATGTATATGGCTATTGTCAGCCAATATGATTTAGTTGTAAAATAATTTTGAATGGCCATATTTGTGAAGGATACGTGGCCAAATTGTGGCCAAATTTAAGAGAGCAAATTTTGTCTATAAAAGGCAAAGGGAGGCAGTAAAATTATATATCATATGTATCCTTTTCTATGTATAACACAAAAGAGTGAAATAAATGTGAGTGAAAGTGTAGTAAAAAAAATATAAGTATGGGAGTGTTTCTAATAAAAATTGAGTGCTTTATTCTATTAATATTTATTTATACGAGTTTTTAAAATACTCTTTTTTAACAAAGTGGTATCAGAGCCAATTTTTTTCCTTTGTGGTTGCAGCGTAGTCTGATCCTCCATACTAGAAAAGATTTTTTTTCTCGGGCTATAGTAAGTATTTGAGAGATTCTACAAAAAAAAAATTATGAATGCCAATTCTAGCATCTCTTTCCACTTCCTTCAGCTCACCAAAACCAACTATACAAGTTGGTGCATCCGAATGAAGGCGTTACTTGGCTCCCAAGATGTTTGGGAAATTGTTGAAAAAAGCTACGTGACTCCTGTAGATGAGGCGTTATTAACTCCAGCAAAGAAGGATAGTTTGCAAAAAAATCACAAACTAGATCAGAAAGCATTAACTCTGATCTATCAAGGATTAAACGTTGTCATGTTTGAGAAGGTAGTAGAAGCAACCACATCAAAATAGGCGTGGAAAATTTTACGAGTTTCTCTTCAAGAAGAAGAGAAAGTAAATAAGGTGCGATTGCAAATACTGAGAGGCGAATTCGAGATGATGAAAATGAAGGAGATATAATCCATAATCAATTACTCCTTGAGAATAAAATTTGTCATAAATCAAATGCAGAAGTTTGGAGAAAAAATAGAAGAATAAAAAATCGTAGAGAAAATTTTGCGATCTCTTCTACCAAAATTTGAATATATTGTGGTTGCAATGGAAGAATTCAAAAATGTCAGTACTTTGACTGTAGTTGAAGTTGTTGGATCATTGCAGGCACATGAAGAAAATTAAATAAGCAGAAGGAAGAATATGTAGAACATGTCTTAGCAATAAAGACTTCGTTCAAAGAAAAAAAAAAGCAGTTCCGGGGAAGGAACTAGTTTTAGTGGAGGACGTGGTAGAGGACGAGGAGTAAATAGAAGAGGAAGAGGACATGGAAGAAATGAGAAAGTTGGAAGAGGTGACAACAGTGATGGAAACACTCAATTCATAAGAGACAGAGGCTGTGGATGTGGATAAGGACGAGGAAGAGGAAATTGGAGGCAGAATGATGGATGTGATAAATCTAATATACAGTGTTATAACTACTCTAAATATGGCCACTACGCATCAAAATGCTGGAGCCGCCAAAGCAAGTGGAGGAAATGGTGAACAACATCAAAGATGAGGAAGTAACCAGCACAATGTTACTAACTCGTAAAGATGAACAAAGCATAGAATCCAACGTATGGTATCTTAACAATTGTGCAAGTAATTATATGTCTGGAGATAAGCAAAAGTTCATGGAACTCGACGAATCTGTTCGTGGTAATGTTATATTTGGAGATTTATCGAAGATTCTCATTCGAGGCAAAGGAACCATTCTCATTTGTCTAAAGAATGGAGAACACCAATTCATCAGCGATATTTATTATGTTCCAAGCTTGAAAAGTAACATTTTGAGTTTGGGACAAGTACTGGAGAAATATTACTAAGTTCACATAGCGAATCGAAAATTATTGCTATTAAATGAGAAAAAAGAGCTATTAGCAAGTGTACCAATGTCAAAAAACAGGATGTTTACTCTCAACATCTAGACGGACATGGCCAAATGTTTGAAAGCTTGTGTGAATGATACTCATTGGCTTTGACATTTAAGGTTTAGGCATCTAAACTTTGGAGGGCTAAAGCTACTGAGTCAAAAGAAGATGGTTCATGGTTTGCCTCCTATTGATAAACCTCATCAACTTTGTGAAGGATGTCTTGTTGAAAAACAATCCAGAACCAGTTTTCCAAAGAAGTCAATGTCAAGAGCAAATGCGCCATTTGAGCTCATTCATGTTGATATTTGTGGACCAATGACTCTAATGTCATTGGGAAAAACAAATATTTTTTGCTTTTTATTGATGATTATAGCAGAAAGATGTGGGTTTATTTTTTGAAAGAGAAATCAAAAGTATTTGGGGTATTCAAGAAATTTAAGGCGTTTGTTGAGAAAGAAAACAGGTGTTATCTCAAAGCCTTAAGATCCGATAGAGGTAGAGAATTTACTTTGAAAGAATTTAAAAGATTCTGCGAGGATCATGGAATTCATCATTTTCTCTCAGTCCCAAGATCACGTCAATAAAATGGTGTTGTCGAAAAAAAGAACAGAACGGTGCTAGACATAGTGAGAAGCATGTTAAAGAGCAGGAATTTGCCCAAGGAGTTATGGGCAGAAGCAGTTGATTGTGTTGTCTACATCTTAAACCAGTCTCCAACAATAACTGTTTCGAATATGACACCCCAAGAAACATAGAGTGGGAGAAAGCCAAATATCTTTCATTTTCGTGTTTTTGGGAGTGTTATACATGTTTATATAGCTGATGAAGAAAGGAGAAAATTGGATGACAAAAGCAAAAAATACTTATTTGTGGGATACTAAGAATTTTATAAAGGTTACAAGATGTTTAATCCTGATACAGGAAAAATAATCATCAATAGAGACGTAACTATCAACGAAGAAGTAAATTAGGACTGGAGCAACCACAAGCACGAAAATTGTAGTTTTTATCCGTTAAACATGGATGAAAATAATGATCATAATTCAGAGAACTAAGTCACACCACCGATGACAGATAGTCCTAGTACAAATGCATCTCCTGGACAAGAAGAAGTTCAAAGTTAAAGTCTTACACAAAGGCTAAGAAAATTTTGACGTGTTGAAGATCTCTATGATGTGACAAGAAACCTCAGTGAAGAATTAACCCTTTACTGTCATCTTATTGGTAGTGAGCCTATTTATGCTGAAGAAGCTATGAAAGACGAGAAATGGAGAAAAGCCATGGAGTAGGAAATCTAAGCAATTGAGAAGAACAAGACATGAAAATTGACTGCACTTTTAGCTAGTCATAAACCCATTGGTGTTAAATGGGTGTTCAAAGTAAAGAAAGATGCAAATGGGAAGGTAGCAAGACACAAAGCAAGACTAGTGGCAAAAGGGTTCATTCAAAGACCCGAAATTGACTACAACGAAGTATTTGCTCCAGTTGCGAGATTAGAAACCATCAGGATGGTAATCTCAATTGCTGCATAAAATAGATGGAAAATTCACCAGATGGATATCAAGTCAGCCTTCCTCAATGGATACTTGGAAGAAGAAATTTACATTCAACAACCTCATGGCTATTTTCTCAAAAGATATAAAGATAAAGTGCTGAAATTAAAGAAAGCATTGTATGGGCTCAAGCAAGCACTAAGATCCTAGAACAGTAGAATTGATAAATACTTTTAAGAAAATTATTTTGTCAAATGACTCCATGAGTATGCCATGTATGTAAAAGTAAAAGATGGGGATTTGTTGATTGTTTGCTTATACGTGAATGATCTTATTTTTACCAGGAATAATCCTTGAATGTTTGATGATTTCAAGAAGACGATGGCTCATGAATTTGAGATGACTGACATTGGTCTAATATCATATTATCTCGGCAGTGAAGCAAAATGGTGATGGAATTTTTATTTCTCAAGGTAGCTTTGCAAAGGAGATCTTGAAGAAATTCAAGATGAAAAATTGTAATCCTGTTAGCACTCCTATTGAATGTAGCTTAAAATTGACCAAGAATGAAAATAGTGAAAAAGTCAATCCTACGATATTCCGAAGCCTTATCGGAAGTCTTAGGTATTTGACATGTACAAGGCTAGACATTCTCTACACAGTTGGATTAGTAAGCCGATATATGGAATCACCAACGGAGTCACATTGAAATGTAGAAAAAAAGATACTCCGTTATCTGAAAGGTACAACTAATTTTGATTTATGTTATTCAAAATCTGAAGATTTCAAATTAGTTGGCTTTTGCGATAGTGACTGGGCTGGTGATAAAGATTATCAAAAAAGCACTAGTAGATTCATACTTTTTCTAGGTGACACATCATTCACTTGGAGTTCAAAGAAGCAACCTATTGTGACATTATCAACTTGTGAAGTTGAATATGTTGCTACAAATGCATGTGTGTGTTATGCAATATGGCTAAAAAGATTGTTGAAGTAATTGTATATGGCTCAACACAATGCAACGGAAATCTTTGTTGATAATAAATTGGCGCTGGCATTGGCAAAAAATCCAGTTTTCCATGATAGAAGTAAGCATATTGACACAAGATATCATTTTATCAGAGAGTGCATTGAGCACAAAGAGGTGATATTGAAATATGTGAAAACCTAAAATCAAGTTGCGGATATTTGTACAAAGTTGTTGAAGCATGATGTGTTTGTTCAATTGCGAACATCTTTAGGAGTTACCAATAATTAATTTTAAGAGGGGGTGTTGAAATAAAAATAATAAACTTAATTTTAAAAAAAATGGATTGAATTTAGTGGAGGAGCAAGTGCACATGTTTATAACAAAAGCTAGCAGACAAGGAGTTGGTAAAATAATTGTTATGTACATGGGTATTGTCGACCAATATGGTTTAGTTGTAAAATAATTTTGAATGGCCATATTTGTGAAGGATAACTGGCCAAATTGTGGCCAAATTTAAGAGAGCAAATTTTGTCTATAAAAGGCAAAGGGAGGCAATAGAATTATATATCTTATGTATCCTCTTTTATGTATAACACAAATGAGTGAAATAAATGTGAGTGAGAGTGTAGTAAAAAAAATATATATATGTGTGTGGGGGAGTGTTTCTAATAAAAATTGAGTGCTTTATTGTATTAATATTTATTTATACCAGTTTTTAAAATACTCTTTTTTAAAAGAAGAAGCCATATTTAATCTGATGAAGCAACTTCAATTCTTTAATTATATTAGTTTTTAGAATTTTTTTGTTGTTATTTGATTGTTTTTGGTTTTAGCTTCATTGTTTCTTCTTTCCAAATTGATCTATCGCTATAGAAGAGAAGGACATTGAAAAAAGGAAGACAAAAAACTAGAAGGAAAGCAAATAGAGTGTTGTCGTTTACACATGTGTATGAACAAATTTTGTATTCCTGAAAAACAAGAAAACAAACAAAAGATTTTATGCGATTAGATGCGCGGTTACAATCTTTCTTGAAAATTCTCTTATTCTTCTCTTCGCGATGAACACGATGCGAGTGTTTTGGAGATTTGATCTCGAATTGGTTGATCTCAATTTGAGTTGAATTTGGCTTTATCTTCAACTTGATTTGAGCTTTAAACTTGAACTTAATTTACTGCAGAGCTTTGTTGACAATCTTCAGACGAGCCTTTGAACTTTTGAAGAGAACTTTGTGTCTTCGATCTATCAGAGCTTTGGAGTCTTGAATTTGTCAGAGCTTCGAAGTCTTCGGTTTTTCAGAGCTTCGGAGCCTTAAATATTCTTTCCCTTCAACTGAAGAGAGGCAGTCTGTTTATAGAGATTTTAGGATGCTTGCTCACTAAGTAAAGCGATTTAATTGGTTCACTTGGTATATTTCTATTGGTTCGCTTGGTATTTTGTCTATAAAAGGCAAAGGGAGACAGTAGAATTATATATCTTATGTATCCTCTTTTATGTATAACATAAATGAGTGAAATAAATGTGAGTGAGAGTGTAGTAAAAAAAAATATATATATGTGTGTGGGGGAGTGTTTCTAATAAAAATTAAGTGCTTTATTGTATTAATATTTATTTATACCAGTTTTTAAAATACTCTTTTTTAAAAGAAGAAGCCATATTTAATCTGATGAAGCAACTTCAATTCTTTGATTATATTAGTTTTTAGAATTTTTTTTGTTGTTATTTGATTGTTTTTGCTTTTAGCTCCATTGTTTCTTCTTTTCAAATTGATCTATCGCTATAGAAGAGAAGGACGTTGAAAAAAGGAAGACAAAAAACTAAAAGGAAAGCAAATAGAGTGTTGTCGTTTACACAGGTGTATGAACAAATTTTGTATTCCTGAAAAACAAGAAAACAAACAAAAGATTTTATGCGATTAGATGTGCGGTTACAATCTTTATTGAAAATTCTCTGATTCTTCTCTTCGCGATGAACACGATGTGAGTGTTTTGGAGATTTGATCTCGAATCGGTTGATCCCAATTTGAGTTGAATTTGGCTTTATCTTCAACTTGATTTAAGCTTTAAACTTGAACTTGATTTACTACAGAGCTTTGTTGACAATCTTCAGATGAGCCTTTGAACTTTTGAAGAGAACTTTGTGTCTTCGATCTATCAGAGCTTTGGAGTCTTGAATTTGTCAGAGCTTCGAAGTCTTCGGTTTTTCAGAGCTTCGGAGCCTTAAATTTTCTATCCCTTCAACTGAGGAGAGGCAGTCTGTTTATAGAGATTTTAGGATGCTTGCCCACTAAATAAAGCGATTTAATTGGTTCACTTGGTATATTTCTATTGGTTCGCTTGGTATTTTGTCTATAAAAGGCAAAGGGAGACAGTAGAATTATATATCTTATGTATCCTCTTTTATGTATAACACAAATGAGTGAAATAAATGTGAGTGAGAGTGTAGTAAAAAAAA
>CATIWJ010157329.1:0-16167 GCA_949640765.1 Croton laevigatus | reverse complement strand
ATTGGAATTCATGAGCATACCTATTAAACGAAAATCAATACAAATCTTATTTTTGAAAGAGACTCTTTTGTCCAAAAATTAGACAAATCAAAACCCAATGTTTTAATTCCGTTCAACTCAATCATCCCCTGTTAAATGTTTATTTTTTATTATTTTCCGTTACTTATTGTTATATTAAATCCTTGAACTTGAGATCGGATTTTCAAGCTCCAGTACATCCTTATCAAACCTTGATTGATTTCGAGTGTATTCTTATTGAACCAAACTCGAAATTTGCTAGAGTTGGCTTTACAGGTCAACCTTCAATTTTGTTAGTTTCCCTTGCTGAGGGTTTACTCTTTTTTTTGACATAGGCATACACACGCACCGAATTAGTGGGTTAGTAGAAGGTGGGGCTTCAAGAGTAGGGATCGAACTTGCGCTGCTGAGGATCATGAGGATGTTGCTTTCCACCACGCCACCCACGCTTCTTGTCCTTTGCTGAGGGTTTACTTGGTGCATCACAATATTTGGTTAAGGTGGGGGCCAACAAATGAAAATAAAATATAGGAGCTTACATCATATATAATTAATTAATTAATGTGAAGTTGACTTAACTAATTTTCTAGTCTCCTTTTTGCCAACTAACATGTACTATATGATTCCCCATTGTGTTTCTGTCTTTTAGAGATCAAGAAAACTTGCAGAGAAGAGAAGAGAAGAGAAGAGCAGAGCAGAAGAACATGGGGAAGCTATGTTGCTCGGCATCGGACGACGATGGTGGCTTGGATCTTAAAGCATTTCTGGTGGTGATTGTATTAGCTCTTGTGATCATGGCTGTCTGTATGCCTCCAAGGCAGCCAAGGTTCTATGCTGTGTATCGTTGCTGCCTTGTTCAAGTTTGTTCTTGCTTACTTTACTTTTCTTCTAATTAACAAAGATTACAATTATAATTGCATTGTATTCTTGATTTCTGCAAATTGCAATATCAATTCTTACTGTTTCTTCTTCTTCATACAGAAGGTACCGAATACATAATATATTTTTGGTATACACATTAACGTTAGCATTGGTTTTTAATGGCCAAATAGATTGTTTGCTCCCAACGTTTACTGGAAAAATCAGTTTGCTTGTCAATGTTTAGGAAACGTTGTTACTTTTTGATCTAAGGCGCGTGATATATTAAAATATAAATAAAAATATATTATTATTATTTTAATAAAAATAAAAAATCTTTAAAAAAAACCCAAATTATTTCTCGCAAATTTCTCTCTGTGAAAATTCCATCTTCGTTGTCGTTTTAGGAGAGATTTTAGGGAAGCTTTGAAAACCAATCCCAAACTGTATACTCTGGTTCCTAATCTCCACGTTTTCTCTGACTTGACTACCCACAAAGAAGACTCCCTTTTATCTCCCTCATCTATTTTTCTTTTTTTAGCAAATGAACTCACCAAACCCCTTCCAAACCAATGGGGATTTTCTCTCTTCGATCCCCACTCGCTCTCTCTCCAATTTTTCTGTCATGCGAGTTGTGCTCCTCTTTGAATCCTTCTCTCTTTCGGTTTTGTAAACCAAGGAAAGAATCTCCCTTTTTAATTGTGAAACTAAAAAGGAAGTAACGGTATTTTCAATCCCAAGTTCAAATGCAATGACATGCACTCAAATTTGTTCCAAATAACCTCCAAGATCTCTGCTTTGTCAAGATCAGGCTGCATTACACAAGCCCGCAAACTGTTCGACGAAATGCCAAATAGAGACACTGTTGCTTGGAATACAATGCTTACGTGCTATTCTCAGCTGGGTTTTCATCAAGAAGCTCTTTCTCTCTTCCATCAAATGAGAACCAGCAACTTCAAACCTGACCATTTCACTTTCTCCTCAAGTTTAAGCGCTTGTGCAGGTGCAGCTTCCCTCATAACCGGAACCAAAATTCATGCTTTGGTTATTGTTTTGGGGTACCAATCTTCATTACCAGTCAATAATGCCCTTATCGATATGTATGGGAAGTGTTTGAATGCATTTAGCGCTGGTGAAGTGTTTAAAGAAATGAATTGTTCTAATGAAGTAACTTGGTGCTCGCTTTTGTTTGCATATACAAATTCTGGTCAATTTAGTGCTGCAAGAAAGGTGTTTGATTTGATGCCTAGAAAGGTTGATATTGCTTGGAATACAATGATTTCCGGCCTTAGCCGATATGGCGAAATTGAATTGTGTTTGGATTATTTTAGAGGGATGCAACAGAGTTTGTGTAAGCCTGATCAATTTACTTATAGTGCACTTATAAGTGCTTGCATTGAATCATTAGAGTTGTTATGTGGGCTAATGTTACATTCCCTTATTATTAAGAGTGGTTGGAGCTCTGCTGTAGAGGTGAATAATTCAATTTTGAGCTTTTATGCTAAACTTGGTTGCGTAAATGATGCTATTAAGGTGTTTGAAGCAACCGAAATGGTAACTCAGGTATCTTGGAATGCTATAATTGATGCTTATATGAAAGTAGGAAATATTGATGAAGCATTTCTCATGTTTCAGAATTTGCCTGAAAAGAATGTTGTTTCATGGACATCTATGATTACAGGTTATGCCAGAAATGGTTTAGGAGAAGAAGCTCTTAGCTGTCTTGATGGAATGGTAAGAAATGGCTTACTTCCAGATGACTTCACATTTGGGGCTGTTCTTCATGCCTGTTCAAATTTGGCAGTGCTGGGAAATGGACGGATGGTCCACGGTTATGCAATTCAACTTGGTTTCAATGCGTATGTATATGTTGGCAATGGCTTAGTTAACATGTACGCCAAGTGTGGAGATTTAGATGGGTCAATCCGATCATTTGACGATATTTATGTAAAAGATTTGGTTTCTTTTAACGCAATGCTATTTGCACTGGGATTGCACGGAAAGGCCTATCGTGCCTTACAGTTATACGACAATATGGTGTCTTCCGGGATAAAACCAGATAAAATGACTTTCATTGGCTTATTGATGACCTGCAGTCACTCAGGGCTTATAGAAGAAGGTCGTGCATTGTTCGAGTCAATGAGGTTAGTTCACGGACTCCCATACGAGGAAGATCATGTATCGTGCATGGTGGATATGCTCGGTCGAGGAGGCTACTTAGCCGAAGCGAAAGAGTTGGCTAATAAGTATGCGAAAACAGGCAACATTGAGACTAGTCGGTGTGAAGCTTTGCTTGGAGCATGTTCTGCTCACGGAGAAGTAGAAATGGGGACTTATTATGGAGAGGCTTTAAAGGTTTTACAGCCTCAGAAAGAGATGAGCTATGTGTTGCAATCAAATTTGTATTCTGTAAGTGGGCAATGGGAGCAAGCAGCTATGGTTAGAAAAGCTATGGTGAATGAGGGATTGAAGAAAATCCCTGGATGTAGTTGGATTGAAGTGAGAAATAAAGTGACATCTTTTGTAGCAGGAAACCATTCACATCCATATGCAGAAGAATCATGTAAAATATTGTATTTGTTAGAATTTGAAATGAGAAATCCATTCTTAACTTATTCTGGGATTTGAGTAAAATCTGATCTTTGTAACTATGGAGAAGCCAAAGTCAAGTGGCATTTTTATCTTTTAATATTTCTTTGATGAGTTAAAAGATTAAAATTGAGATGACTTTCTCAAAGAGCAGGTGTGAGGAGTTGTGTATTCCCGAAAAAGATAAAAATATATGTGGAGTTGCAGAAGCAAGAATCTTGTAAACATGTGTAGAAGTAGCTCATCTAAGCCATGTGGACATTTGGTCTAGTGTTATGATTCTGGATTTGGGTGTGAGAGGTCCAGAATTCGATTCTCCAAATGCCACAACCAAATACTACCTCTGATTTTTTGGGTTCTTTACGTTTCCTTTTTTGGGTGTGTTTTTGGATTGTTTACATTTTCATTTATAGTAAGTTTTGTAATTATTTATTATTACTACCTCCGTGTTTTTGGATTATTTACGTTTCCATTTTTTTGTGTGTTTTTGAATTGTTTATATTTTCATTTATGGTAAGTTTTGTAATTGTTTATTATTATTTCTTTATTGATATTGGTGAAAAATTAAGTTTTTTAGAAGATTAGTAATTATTTATTATTATTTCTGTTTTGGTATTGGTGAAAAGTTGATTTTATTGGTATTAGTGAAAAGCAAATGTAAAGAAATGAAAAACACGGAGATAGTATTTCTTTATTGATATTGGTGAAAATGTAAGTTTTTTTAGAATGTTAGTAATTATTTATTACTATTTTTATTTTGTTATTTTTGAAAAGTTGATTTTATTGGTATTGGTGAAAAGCAAATGTAAAGAAATGAAAAAATCGGAGGTAGTATAATTCTTTTCCCAAATAATTGATTATTGGAAAATTTAGAAAAATCTAATATTCTTTCATTTGCATGTCTTAAATTTTGTTTATATAAATTATTTCTGCTCCAAAAAAAAAAACAATGTTATTCCTGTTTTTGGGGAAAAGGAGGAATAAATTTTTCCAAATTTTGTTTTTTTAGACGGATTTATTTGGACTAATTTATAGTTTTTTAAACGGCAAAAGTTTTTAATTTTTTGGGATAAAAAAGTATTTTACTTTTTAGACACAATTATTTGGATAAAAATTAATTTCTTGTATTTTTTTGGAAAGGCAAAAGACAAAAGACAAAAACGTAGGGGCATTCCGAGAATTGAACTCGGGACCTCTCGCACCCTAAGCGAGAATCATACCACTAGACCAAATGCCCTTTGTTTCCCTATGGCGTTAAATATAATTAATGTTCATAATATTGTTGCAAAGTCAAATCCTCTCTTAACATACAGCCACCAACACTAACACTACCAATTTTCCCTCCAATATCCATCCTTTCCCTCCACTATCCGAACCCTAACCTCACTCTCTCTGCTTCCGTTTTGGTCGCGCGCTTTCGATAACCGTTGGTAGCAATACATCAAATTTTCAGAGTTATAATTGCTTGTATTTTTGGATTCGTTTCGGTCTTGCCGATGAATTGAGCCGACGATGGGCTCTGTCGGCGATGGAGATGGTGTAATAAAACCATCCGAAGATAACGGAAATACTAATGTTGTCTATACCGATACTCAGCTGTTGGATTCTCAAATGTTTCACTCTTCGTTGCCTGGTAAATCACTGTTATTTCTTCTTTTTCTGGTAATTTTTTACTAATTATTTAATTAAAGTCAGGGCGGCATTTGGGAATTATGTATTTTTCTTATATAATTAATACGAATTTCGGGTTTTCTTCATAATGACACACATGATACAGTTCCAGTTGATGATGGATTTGAGACTCAAGTAGTAGATATTGGTGGTGAAACACAAGTATTGGATGATCAAGATTGCTTCCTTGACTATATGGAGACGCAGGTGGTGGATGAGTTTGATAGTGATGGTGAAGGAACAGATAAAACTGAAGTTTTGAGTGATAGTGATGAGCTATGTGATGGTGAATCTCAAAAAAGAGGAAAATTTGAGTCACTAGATGGTGACATTGTTTTTGGTGCTCCTCATGGACACAAGGAGGGTGTATCAGTTGAGCAGCCCAGTGAAAAAAACTGTAATTCTGGTAAGTTTTTCTTCCAAATCTTTAGTTGATTTTTTCTTTATTTTCTAATTTCAAGTTTGCAATGGACTCTTGAAGCTGTAAGAATTGAATTTGAAATGTCAACTTGTAACTACTACGTGTTATAAAGTTTTCACCTTGAATTAACCTGTGATATTCTTCATGCATTCAGGTGTCAGTGACTCTGCCAAAACGTCAATCACTGAAGTTGGCTCGTCAATCACTGAAGTTGGCCCGTCAATCACTGAAGTCGGCCATGGGCCAAAATCTGGTTTGTTCCTTCTTATTTACTTGCATCATTTTTTAACTTTGTTATTGAGAATTTATGTGGAATTTTGATACTTTATAGTATATGGAGTAATGGATTAGAGATATTCTTTCGCTCTCTCTCTTTCTCTCTAGGAGCTACAAGCCAAAAAAGATTGATGTTGACAATTTGAAATATGTCTTTTATCATTTTAATGGAGAAGGTTGGCAAGTTGAAATATTTGGCAAATTCATTTAATATATAAAGTTTTATAGCATCTAGAACAAATTTTTTTATTTGTCATTCTTTCATTCTGAAATTACTCTGTCTACTCAATCAGGCTTTGCCCCCATGTTTGCTTCAGTTCGTGTAGCATCTTTACGGGCTTCTGGTTTATCTGCTAGAAAACTTGCTTTGGACAGAGCTAATTGTGAATCTTCTTCTCTCCTGCCTAATAATCAGCTTTCAGAAGATATTTATGTGAAATTAAATGGTTCAAGGACTGAAACTTTGGAGGAAGTTGATCACATGTGTGATGCAGAAATATACAAGGAGAAAGTGAATGGATTCACAAATGCAAACAAATGTAAAGTTGGGTGTTCCACTGCTCGGGAACTCTTTGATAAGAATAACCTTGTAGGAAATGCTTCCAGCAATGATGATACTCTTGGGGAAAATGAAAATCTTGACATTCCCATTTGTGATGGTGGACTAGCTGGATTGAGCTACATTTACTCTCAAGAACCTAGTGATTTTTCACAAGCCAATGCACTTGCCTGTGTGCAGAAGTTGATAGAAGAGAGCAAGGATTTATTTGATAATGATTTGGACTTAGGAAAGAGTAGCAAGGGAAAGTCAAACATTAGTTCGACTTCAAAAGGGGTACAAATTTTGGCCAAGAAAATTGTTGATAGAAATACAAATGGGAAAAGAGGAATTTTTGATTGGGATGATGGGCAAGAAGATGAGGGAGGGGGTGATATATTATGTAGAAGGAAGGAAGAGTTCTTTGGAAGTGGAAATCTTAGGCAAAGATCTTCTATGAAAACCCAGAAGGCCAAAAGTAACAATGAAAATGCAACTATTGTTCACTCTGATTCAAAAGTAAGGTTGCAAGGTTTACAACTACTTGACAAGACAGTACAAACTGCTGAAGTGAATGTTAGAAAGAACCTAGTCAACGAATTTGAAGAACAGTCTAACATACCAAGTTCAGCAGGACATTTTGAAACTGATTGTGCTGGAAATGATATGTCGGAATTGCTCAATGTAGGTTTGGATACTCAGATAGCCATGGAAGCCATGGAAGCCTTATTCTATGCAGATGAAGTTGCTAATGATGTGCCACAAAATACGTCTGTGGTAATGGGGTTGGCAGCTGACTCTGAAAAAGGATTTGTGGGAAGAAAAGGAAAGTTGAGTTCTTATCCAAAGCAACAGTCATTTAATAAGGACCATGGTTTTGGGGTTGCCACAAGACAAACAAGGAGTGCAAAGAGGATTGAAACTCGATCAAGCAAACGACTTTCAGTTTCATCAAAGAAGCATTGTGAAAATGTTGGGGATGAGTGTCTTAAGGATATTGTGATTACTAGAAGGAAGAAGGCTAAGTCAGGTGCTCAAGGCTTATTGAACAATGGGATGAAAACAGCGGGAAAATTGCCACCTGAAATTGCAGGAGAACACAGTGAGAGCAGCCTTCTGTGTAAGTCTGATGAACATAATGAAACTTCCATAAGATCTGTTACGAAAAAGAATTTACCGGAGGAACCTGTCATATGTACACCCATTGCTCGTCGAACTAGGCAGTCCATAGTTGCTTCTGGAAAGAAAAGCTCTGAAAATGTGCCTAACGGTCGTGGTGAAGGAACAACTTGTCAAATGGATATTGGTGCCCAGGAACGAAGTGGAGGAGGAAGTGCAAGTGTTGAGAATGCTCAAGTGTTGGATGCCAAAGGGAAATCTTCAAAGTTGGTCTTAAGGCGATTTGAAGAACTTGAAAATTTCAAATCAGCATTGACAACCAATTGTCCTAGACGGAGAAGATCTTGTCGACGTTCATCATATCAGCTTAAGGAACTTGACGATGTGACCAAACAATCTAATCAGAATGAAATTATTGAAAAATCTGGGAGTGAACACAAAAGGCCAAGGGGTAATGCTAAAACCAGCAGCTTTGATGAATTAAGCACAAAAAGGAAAAGACGATGCTCCGAGGATGTTTGTCAAGACTTGTTATCTGTATACCCAAATAGTGAAGAAGCATCACCACAAAGTGGAGATAAATCAGGTTCAGGTGATGTTGAACTTGAACATACTTCTGATGAGAACGGGAAGAAGATTTATAGAGATAACATAGGTGGGAAGGAAGTAAATCTACTTGGCAGAAAGAATGCATCACCATCTGCAAAACATGAAATGAAAGCAATGCCAAATAATTTACCAAAGGAACCATCTAAATCTGCATGCACTTCTCCAGCTAACTGTATGACGCCTGTGAATGCTGCATCACCTATCTGTATTGGCAATGAATACTTCAAGAAATCATGCAAGAAGAATTTGTCAAATTCAGGTCTACTGAAAGAAATTAGGAGCTTAAGTTCCATGGAGCGAGAACCTATTTCTCCAGCAAAAGATTTGAGGAAGAGAAGAGATTTGGCTAATGTGAGAGTCTTGTTAAGCAACCACTTGGATGAGGATACAACTAAGCAACTAAGAAAGGTGGGCCTCTTAGTCTGTTTGAGGTGGTTGACATAATGTTTGATGTCATTTTAACGAGAATATTGCTTTTTGATCTTTTTTGACAGATTGTGGATCGAGTTAAAGTTTCTATTGCAACCTCTATTAGAGATGCAACACACTTTATTACTGATAAATTCGTGCGTACAAGAAATATGTTAGAAGCCATTGCTTCTGGCAAACCAGTGGTGACTCATTTATGGCTTGAGAATGTTGGACGGGCTAAATATTACATTGATGAGCAAAAATACTTATTGAGGGACACAAAAAAGGAAAAGGAGATTGGATTTAGCATGCAAGTTTCATTAGCACATGCCCGTCAACATCCACTTTTACAGGTAAGTTATGAAGCATTGGCATTTCAATATTTATATAACAATATCAGACACCTTCTTCAACATAATATGGCAAAATTTGGGTGCTTGTATCAGTGTTCATGTTTCAATATCAGTGTGGTCTACTATGCGTTTCTTTTGTGCTTCCTACTTTCTTTGTTGGTTTTCTTGTTGCCATGGACTGAATTTGTTACCAAATAAACACCTACAGAGTCGAAGGGTTTTTATCACTCCTAGCACAAAGCCGGGTAAAGAAATCATTTCAGGCTTGGTTAAAGCAGTTGGTGGTCAGGTATCTCTTATGATCTTTATTACTTATGTTGGCTTCTATTCTATGATTGCATATTGGAACGATTTGATTTATTTACCTTTTCGCCATTGATGGTCATGAATTACAAAGATAGAACCAATACTTCGGCCTGGAATTTTCTCTTGCCTATAAACCCATTTTTTTTATGTCAGTCACTCAGTTTTATTTTTCAAATGCATTAAAATCTACTTTGAGTGTCATGTAATATCCGGTTTAAATGATGCTCAGGCAGTGGATCGAGTTGGCAGAACCACCCTAAAGGATGATACTCTCCCAGAGCATCTGTTGGTTTTATCTTGTGAAGAGGATTATGAAGAATGTATACCTTTCCTTGAAAAAGGTTTGCATATATGCTTCTGGAATAATTATTAGGGTATGACAGTAGTGCTTCTTCTTGCCTGCTCAAATCACAGGCCTTTTATGGTTGACATGCTTGTGGTGTTCTCAACGCGAGTAGGAGGAAGAAAACTTCTGTTCTATCTAATAATTTTTCTAATAAAGACTGACAAACATTTTGCGTTCTTTACTCTTTATTTCCAGGGGCTGCTGTTTACAGTTCAGAGTTGTTACTCAATGGGATTATTACTCAGAAGCTGGAATATGAAAGGTGAGCCCTATAGCTGTAATCTTCACAATGAGCAACGGGATTGAACATCTTAAATCTTGATTAGAATTAGTGCAATCTGGTGATGAGAATTGTTTAATTGATTTTTTTTTAATTGCTTCTTAACTTCTGTGCTACTATAAAAAGTTTTGGATCACATGGATCTTACATCAAACCAGGTTTGGTTGGTACAGTTTGTTTTTCTAACTACTGCATTCCTTGGTTACAGGTATCAGCTCTTTGCAGATCATGTGAAAAGAACTCGTTCTACTATATGGCTGAAAAAAGGCGGGGGTAATTTCATTCAGGTCACGAAACAGAAATAGCTCAGTCTATTTCTTTTCTTTTTCCTCCCTCCACCACCGTCATGAGTCTTTGCGCCCACGCGCAAACACATGTTATTATGTACATAAATTGGATGTTTTAGATTCTTTTTTTCTTTCCTCTGCAAATATTTGAGCTGTAGATTGTAAAAATTTTGCCGTTTTCACTCTCCTTGTTGTAATTAGCAATAATTATCTATGGTCATTCCTGTTTTAATAAAATGTATTGTGCCCTTTTGATCTGTCAAGTGAATTAAATTCATAAGCTCAAGATCGACACAAAATTTCTTCATTTATGACAATTGATAAGTATACAAAAATGTTTATATGACGGGAGGAACTACAGTTGATGATTAATATGTACTTGTAAAGACTAACAAATGAATAGGCATTGATTGACTTTTTGTCTCTCTGTGATATGCCAGCCAGTCATACAGGACTTGGGTCGTGGTGAGCAAGCTGAACTCTCCAAGCATAATAATGAATATACAGTGCGTTGAGGGTCATCGATATCCCAAAACCCAAAATTGATGAAAGCAAGATTGCAAAAACGGCCTTCAGATGAATCTGCAGCAAAATTTCACGAGGATTTAATGACGATCTGAATTCCAGTAAATTTGGATCATAAGAGATTCATCTTCTCCACTAATCTCCAAAACCATATGATGCATTCAACAACGTTTCATGAAAATTTGTCCACTAGGAAACATAACACTGACCTCTGCTAAAAACACAGAACATTTTCAGGGAGAGAGCTATATTTACTTACCAGGCTATAAAAAATGTGGACAAAAATTGCCACAAGTGCAAACTCAAGAGCAGCGTACGTCCATATGTACTCTCTGATCGCTGCAAGTCATGCAAGCATGCGCTAAGATAACTGCAATTCGTGAATAAACTTGTTCGTAAATTTTAAGGCTGAGGACTGAGGTATATACCTAGGATTATGGCAAAGATAGATGACAAAAGCCCCAAAGTAAATGCAAACGGTGAAGCAAGTACGATTGCTCGAGTCTTCATGTCATGAATCTGCAAAATATTAAAACAGTGAATAGCATTGCTATGACAAATTAAAAAAAGTAATTTGACCAAGTTCTGTGCCTTAGAGAATGCTCTGTTATATTATTAATCGCTGTTTAAACTTCTCTTATTCATGCCCCTACAAAATAGCCTAAACCTTCATGCTAACCTTCCTTGCAGGTAATATTGAATCCAACTATTACTTTAGCATCAGCAAATTCAATATATAGCTCAACTGTCACCTTTCTTTTTTTTTTTTTTTTTCACG
Source organism: Croton laevigatus (assembly GCA_949640765.1). Lineage (NCBI taxonomy): Eukaryota > Viridiplantae > Streptophyta > Magnoliopsida > Malpighiales > Euphorbiaceae > Croton > Croton laevigatus. Next base: position 4,782 of record CATIWJ010157329.1, on the reverse strand, counting down.
TCTTCTCAAAATTAGAAGCACGTCACTCTCAATTATAGATTATGATAATATGCTTTTACAACCAACACCAACACCAGTAAAATATACTTAGCTGAATGCATTACAGAACATCAGTTCTTAGAACAATATAAGTTACAGAATTAGCTTTCAGAAGAATTGAATAAGGTTATTTTATGTTCTCTAGCGGCTAGAAAACTTACCAATAATTGCTCCAGGAAGAAGAAATAGCATATGGTGCTAATTAAGACAAGTACCACAAAGTCCTGCCAGGCACTGCACAAGGAATAAAAAAACCATGGATTAAATTAGCAGATAAAAAGAAGAATGCCTATGAATCTGGAAGCCAAGAAACATTTGATCAGTTCCTTTGATGTCTGAAGATATAGTGAATTAAAAGAGAGAGAGAGAGAGATTTTGATGTGTTAACTGTTTCAGGTAAATTAACATATACAGATTTTTCAATTGTTTAAATTAACCTCATACGATATTACATTACTTTATTGATTGCGAACTCAACCTCTGGTTGTTCTGTTCCTGTCTGTTATTGCTTTGAACATTGCTTGCCACCCGAAGTAAAGTTACAGGTAAGTTCTTCACCTCTTGCCCACATACTTCACAGTTCTTATTTCCTTTTGTGCTAAACCACCTAATTGCACATCCTTCATGCACAAGTTGAAGAGCACCTTTGCAACTGCATTCCATTTTCAGTGTATTTCCTTCTTCACATACATCAAGACAAATCCTGCATACAGCTTCCTCTTCGGGAATTTCTTCATCGTTGACAACTTCTACTGGATCAGAAGATATTTCATCTGTTTTTTGTTTGAAGAAGTTATGTATGCACTTGATTGAGGATATCAGCATTAGGAACACACGCAAAAAACTACTAAATGAGACTGTTTCTTTGAAAGTCACACAACGCAAAAAGCTACTAAATGAGACTGTTTCTTTGAAAGTCACACAACTATTTTTTTTTCAGACATACCATTGGCAGGACTCATTGCTGGACTGCGAACAGCAAAAGATGAAGATCGCACAATTACAGTATTTCGACCTGATACGGAGAGGGGCCTAGAAATAACTCCATTTGTTGCTCCTCCTTTCTGGACAAGAATTAGAAAAATATTTTAGAACTACTTTCTTCTAATCCTTGTCACACAATCCTCTTAGAAAAATATCACAATGTTCGACTGCTTATATATTATTTAAATTGTAATGAAAGATTAACTTTTCCCAAATCAAAGAATAATTCAGGAAGACCTCCTTCAGAAAACCAGGAAACTGACATATAAGCTTGAAGTTATATATAGGCAGAAGCAAAGTATTAGCTTACACTAGTTCTAATAGATTCAACAGGCAATCTTGCTGAAACAGGAGTTGTAACTGCAGGAGACAAGTTTGCTGCACGTGTAACGGGAAGAGAAGTACATCTTTGCCGAGAAAATGCAGACTTGAGACTTGCAATCACAGGACTATCTGGACCTGTCTTAGGACTTGAGTTGAGTAGTAAGCTCCTTTCACCATCAGGTACAGGACCCCTCTTTCCGAAGCTTAAACCTCGCAGCAAACCTCCCGATGATGAACTGCCTTTGCATGAATGTTGGGCATGGAATAGACCTTTTCCACTCCGACTAGGGCCAAAACCCATATGTCTAGGGGGAATTTGTACTGAAAGATTAGAGTGCTTTCCACCTGGTTCTGGATTTCGAGCATCTTCATTGGAGGATTCCACATCTCTCACAACAGCCTACAAGCAACAAGCACACCATTAGTCATCTGGTCTGTGTATTTCCAGAAGAACATGTCATGCCATAAACAGGGAAAACAACCCATGTGGCTAACCAAATGTTTTGCTCTTCCTCAATCAGCTAATCCCTACAATGCCAGATAGAAGTAATAGAAAACAACCCACTGTGCACTACATTTACCCTTGTTATGATCTAGAAAAGAATGTGAGAACAAATACAATAATTCACCTAATCGAAGAATTCAAAATGGCCACACTACCTCCCTAAATAGTCATATATACCAGGTCTAAATCTCAATCCACATTGTCATGTGATGCATTGTCTGTTACACTGATATTTCATCACCAAGAAAGAATCTAGTTTCCATTTTTGCTACCTAAAAGTAGAAATGATATTTGCAAGTCCTCAGCCACAAATAAAAAGGACTATAAATCTTCAGCCAAATCCAATACCCTAGTCCTATATTGGATAGATAAACTTCCAGGTTCTAACACATGATAATAACAGAACAAAAAAGTGAGAAAAGTATCAATAATTTTAGAAATTCAGCATTTCTATAAATTGGTTAGAAATTCAGCATTTCTTGACAGGCGTTACTGAAATAGGAATTATAGGATGACAGACAAAAGAAAAACTTCAAATCGTCAACAGTCTGAGAAGCTTACCCTGTAGCTGTAAGTACACAGATAGCACGAACAAAAAAGAAGGGAAACAGAAAGAAAAAGCTGATTTCCCCAAATACATAAATCACACAGAACTCAAAAGATAACTCTTCAGTCTATAACTAAAAAATAAATTTGGAAACTTTATCACCCTTTTAGAGTAAAGCAAAGAATCTCATGTACCCAGAAAAGGAAACAAGCCAATCTATCAAATAAAAGGGAAAATAATGAAAAAAAAAATAAGCAGATAGATTCATTAAAGAAAAAAGGGTATAAGAGCTAACCTGTGAAGAAGCCTCTGCAACCCCATGGGTAACAGTTTGAGTTGCTTGCATTATTTTTAGAAATAAGTCTAAAAACACTGTTGGCTAATCTCAGGAATAAATATCAAAGAACTTAAATATTTTATACAGAGAAGAAGGAAAGACGAAAGAAAGAAGGATCCAACAGCAAAAGAAATGATGGAATAAGAAAAGGACTAAACAGGATCACCCAAACAAAGTTGCTTCTGCGGCAATTTATTTAAAATAGTTGTGCTTTTTGTTTTGAATGAATCTGATTATTATTATTACTTTATAGTCTGTAAACCATGAGAGCCGCGGGAGGTGTGTCGTGGTCAAGACGAGTCGCCCTCCCCTGGAACTGAAGATGACGACAGAACGTCTGCGTTTCCCTTGTTTTCTTTTGTCCTACTCGCTTTTGACGGCTGAATTAGGCTACTCGCTCTTACGCACCGACGCCTCTTTTTCATATTCTCAATGTAATTTTACTTTGTTATTTAGTGGTAATAAGTTATTAGTAAATTGTTTATATTAACTTTATAGAAAAATAGCAGAATATATAAATTCGGTCTTTTTATTTTCCAAAACTGGATAGTTGGGAGAATTGGAAAAACTACTATCTTATTAAATTTTGAAAACATTTAAAAAAAAAAATTACTATACAATAATTGCACATATATAACGAATCTGTATTGTTTTATAATAATTATATAAAAGAGAACAATAATTTTATAAAAAAAATAAAATAATTGTACATATTTTTTTATTTATGACTTTTCTATTAAATAAATTAACTAAATACCTTTTTTTTTAAATAAATTAATTAAATATTTATTTTTCCTTATTTCTGATATTTTTTGAACAATAAATTTTTTTTTAAATTATTTTAATTGTTAAAACTGTTTTCTTAAGACCAAAAAACCTACTCAAATTATTAAAAACTAGCACTCTCCCCTAGGGTTGAGCATGAGCATCGATCCGTTGGAGATATCCGCTAATCCGACCTGTGCGGAAATGATTTTTCCCGATCCGTTGAGTTTCAGGGCAAGATGGGTTTGAAAATTAAAATCCGCAGCGGGGAAGGGTTTTGGTCAATAACCCGCGACCCGCCCAGCAGAATGGCATTTTTGTAATTTATAATAGTTTGTATTCAAAACCTAATATTTCATTTTCATCTCATTTTCCACTTGCAGCCGCAACACTCTCCCTATTTTCTTTCTTTTCCATCTGTTCTCTGAAGCGCCGCTCCTCCACATCAAACGCCACCACCACCCAACTCCACCAACACAGCTTTACTGCCGCCACCCTCCGTCGAGATAGATCTTCCCGTACCCATTCGTTTTTGGCTCTCAGGTAAGCCCGAAGTCTCTCTCTCTCTCTTTTTTTCTTCTTATTTTGTTTTTAAACTTGGATTTGATTTGAGTGTAAGATATATGATCTGAGCCTCCTCTATCTTCAAAATTATCTGTTTGGTTCTTTATTTTGATGAAAATAATATGACGAAATGGCCATTTTGGAGCATCTTTGGCTGGTTAACGTCGAGCCTCTGATGCCGCCATTGTTGTTCTAGTGGTTTCTTTCTTGGGGTTGTCTTAAATATATCCAAACAAAAAAAAAATTGATTTGAAGGAATATCTAATCCGAGTTCTTTAGAATTCTGTTTCTGTTACAGTTAAGTTTGTGTTTGGTTCTGTTTTTTAGGCTACGAATATGATTTAAGAAAAATATTATCTGATATTTTTTGAAGTTCTTGCTGAAATGGGTATGTAATAGAACAACCAGCTTGTAGTTGAGCTTCCTTAGGATTCTCATGTGATTTAAGTTCTTTTTTTCTAATGTATAGAAATGCATATTTCATCTGCAAAAAGCATTTTGTTGATCAATGAGGGATCAAAATGAGGAAAAAGAACAAAATGAGGAAAAAGAAACACTGTGATACTATGGAATTCCAATGACAGTAGAATTTGGTAGGTGAAAACAAAGAAGTAAGACAAAAATTTTGTAAGATAACATAACTGTATATACAATACATGTCAGAGAAAAATTCTGTTTTTGAGGCTACGAATATGATTTAAGAAAAATTCTTTTTCG
>CATIWJ010157257.1:0-16934 GCA_949640765.1 Croton laevigatus | reverse complement strand
ACAACACTTACTTTTTCACCAATACCAATACAGAAATAATAATAAACAATTAAACCTACTTACCCAAAAAGGAAACGTAAACAATTGAAAAAATTTGCCAAAAACGGAAACGTAAACAATTGAAAAAACTGGAGGTAGTATTTTTTAACACTTAGGATTAATTGCAAATTAGCTGAAATTTATGAAGCAGATGAAAGAAAAGAAGTTGAAAATTAAAACTTTCAAAACTTAAAACTTAAAATATAGAGATATAGTATAGGTTAATTAAATTTGTTGGGACTAAAACATAAATATTTGTTTTGAATAAAAAATTTGGAGCGCCGTTGGTTTGGGGTGTAACACGTGTCAGCAATCTATAAGAAAAATAGTAGCATCAATTGAGCTTATTACGACACCCAGCGCACATATCCGGGTACGAGGATGCTTTTTCCACACTAACGTGATGTACACTAATATTACTCGCTCTCCGCTGTCAACATTTGTCGTTTGTTCTAGTCACTTGTCTTTAATGATTCTGCAACGGCAATCAAGAAAACTAAGTTTGATTTACCACTACAGTTGTTTATTTAATAGAGCGAGTATAGACTTTTTACATACTCTAGCAAGTGGGTCTAGTCACAATTAGTATGAACCCACTTAGTGGTTTTTGGGTTGTAAGAAAAACAACTTACAGCTTTCCTTTTAAAGCATAAGATGATTGCAACCCTAAGCATTTTTCTGGAGAAAGAGAGTCTTCTCTTCTCATCTCAAGCTTTGTTTCTACAAGACTTCACCACCATTAGCCAAAACAAGTAAGCTCTCTCTCTCTCTCACCCTATTTATAGCTTAATTTCCTTTTTCTGTTGAATATATATGTTTGATTGAACCAGTTTTGATTTTCCCCTCATTTTTTTCTTCTAAATTTTCTCCTATTTGACCCTACACTTATTAATTAATCAAGTCTTCAAATTTGAATTTTGAAAAGTCCTTGTGGTATAATTATGTCTACCCTTTTTATTTTGGTTGATGGGGGTAGTGTATATTTAGACGTGTCGATTAATGGAAATTGATTTTTTGGGTGGGTCTAGCAGGGAAAAATTGCAAGAAAGAAAGCAAATTGAGTTCAATATTAAGAAAAGAGAAAGAAAAGATGGGAAGAGGGAAGATTGTGATCCGTAGGATCGATAATTCGACAAGCAGACAAGTGACTTTCTCAAAAAGAAGAAGTGGGTTGCTTAAGAAGGCTAGAGAGCTCTCAATCCTTTGTGATGCAGAAGTTGGAGTAATTATTTTTTCTAGCACTGGCAAGCTTTATGATTATTCAAGCTCCAGGTCAGATTCTCTTTTCTTTTATTTTTTTAAAAATATTTTTGTCTCAGTCTTAGTCTCCTCTCCCATATATATACATATATGCTAATTTTTGGTTTATATGAATTGACGAGGACAAAATATAATTACTAATGACTGAAGTTAATTAATTACTGGGTTTGTTAAAGTAAACATTACCATTAAGCTTCCAATTGACCTTAGTCATACATAAAATGAAGTTAATTTAGGATCCTTTTGTGTTGACAGTTGAGAAAATCTTAAATGTATATATCCATTGTGCTGTTTCTTTGATATAAACAACTATCAATCCATTCTTATAATACTAGTAGCTAATTAATTTAATGGAGTTTGCTTGTTTGGAGTTTCATTAATTTGGGACTGGTAATTCTTTTTCCAAATATGCATATATATATATGTACAACAAGAAACAATGTTAGAAGGAAGAAAGTGCATGCAAATAATTAACTTTCTAAACAACTATTAATTACTTCTGATATTACCGTAGCTTATTACAACATGCATGCATTAGCTATATACACTATATGAAGCTAAGCTATATCTGTGTGTTTTCATAAAACTAAATCCAAAGTCCAGTTAGTGACATGGTGTGTATGTGTTCTTTTTTCTTTTTTTTAGCCGAGGTAATTAGCAGTTAATGATTAGTACTTTACAAAGTATGAAACAAACCAGGATGAGGAATAGAGTGATTTAGATACCCTTTTACTAAACAAACACCCAAATTAGTTAAACATATATTACCAAGAAGGAAGTACTACATAACCATTCTCTTCATAACCTCTTTCTGTGTAACACTAGGAGTTGGAAGTTGCCATAAATCATCACCAAAGAAACTTTAACATTTTCTTAGTCATTGTTTGGAATAACCAGCATTGCTTAGCATTGACTTTAACATTTTCTTTGCTGTAGAAATACAATATTACATGATTTCATTCCCTTGAATCTTTAACCTAATTGATAATTAACTGTCTAAGTACTCTTTCCATAACGGCTTTAAATTGCTCTTGTTTGGCAAGGACTTTTAAGAATATCTTCGATGATTTATTAAACTACAGTCATTGTTTCATCAAATCCTAATATGTGAAACTACCTGCTAATTACATGCTACTTTTTTATAAGTGATTTTTATAAGTCAAAAGGAGAAAAGTATAAACAATCCCATATGCCTTCTAAATTATTTTTTCCCTTTAAATCGTTCAGTATTATTATTTTAAAATTATTTTTGATTTTTTTAAAAAATAATATTATCTAATAAGTAGGTATTTTATTTATATAATATACTAGATGTTAAAAATAAGATAAATTTTTTTTTAAGGAGAAAATTAAATAACTATATACTCATTCCTTTTTATTTATACAGAGAAATGAAAAAAATAAAATAAAATTTGAGGATAATAGGTTTTTACCATACACATTTATATTATACCCATTGGCTCGGGAAGAATAGAGAGAAAATATTTGTGGTTGAAATTCATATATAAATAGTTTTGAATTGTCTTTTTGCACATAAATTTAAGTTTTCACCCTCTTAAAAATGAAATTTTTCTATCTAAATCCAACATATAATATGAAAATTTTCATTAAATAAATTGAATAGAGGAAGCATTATTTATAATTATACTCCCATTCACAACGTTTGGGATTGTGTATGGGTTATTAGATTAACGTGACAACTAAGTAATGAATTTATAAATCGGGTAGAGATTGACAGAATGGGTGGCTGTTAGAACCGGTAATGTATGAAAATGGATTAAGTTAAACTTATTCGGGCTTGAACTGACCGATGATAAAAACCTAGTACTAACTGATTAACTTGATTAGCTTGTACCCTTATAAGTCTTGGTTGAATGATACTCCCCAAGCGATTGAGCTCTATTGATATTTGAAATTTGAATTTCTCCCCTTGATATGGGACTTTTTGGCTCATTTTGTTTTTTTATTTTTTTTGTTAAATTGTAGTTAATTTATGAATTAGGTAGAGGTTAACATAATTTCTCCCCCTGAATTAACATCGGGCTTCTTGGCTCAGTTTATTTTCTTATTGTTTGTTAAATTGTAGCAAATTTATGAATTGGATAGACGTTGATAGAATGGATGGTAGTTACAACCGTAACGGTTGAAAATGGATTGAGCTAAATTTATTCGGGTTTGGGATTACCATGTTAAAAAAACCACTTAACTTGATTAGCTTGTACTTTTATAAGTTTTGGTTGTAAGGTATTTTTATTTGATGTAGTTTACAATAATAATTTTTTCTGAATTAAAAAAAAACTAATAAAAAGAAAATTTACATTTTATGCTGTTAAAAAAAAAACCAACGACTAGCTAAATCTGTTATAGCTGAACAGCTAATCATATAAGTTAAAACTCAAGTGTTACTTTTTGAAAAAACATACATTTTGATTTTAGCGTTTTATGAAAAAATTACTCAAACAACTAAAATACAATCACATACTTACTTTAAAATTATATTTAAAAAAAGAATATACTTACTTTAAAATTAATAAATATATGGAATTGATAAATGAATGTAAGTATATATATAAAAGGGATATTTAATAAAAAAACTCCCCAAGTTTTACCTTAATTAACATTTTCCTCCCTGTCTTATATTTTTTAGACAAAAAACTCCTTACTTTATATTTTCGTTGATAAAAATACCATTTCTGTCTATTTTTTCTATTAAAAAAACGGTATAAGGACCAAAATATAATTTTACAGGCCCTTTTGAAAACTAAAGAAATAAAGGACTGAAATAGAAATTAGGCATGTCTTCTTCTTCCTTCGGAAGCCCTAGCCCTTGCCTGCCACCTCTGTTTCTACTGCCATTCAAGCATTCACCACCGGCCAGAACACCAAAGCCCACCACCTCCATTCTGCTTCACCACCAGCCTTACTCGCCGCCCTTTCTTCAGCCTCCGTTGTCGCCTACCATGAACAACCGCTATTATCGCCTGAAAAGAAGCTCTGTTGCTGCTACAGACTAAAACCCTGATGGTAAAAACCACTGAAAACGAGTCCGCTACAAGAGAATGAATAGGTGAGGACTGGTTTTGATCGTTTCTAACCTCTGTTATTTTTGTCTTCCTTCGCAAATGGGTGCTTCATTTTTGTTTCTAGATGCTGTTCTTCATTTTCAATTTCAAGAAACAAAGAGGAAACCCTCGATTCTATTATTCTTTTCCTTCTTTGATCTTAAAAGCTTCACTCTATATTTTCCTTTTTCTCGTTCTCGTTCGGCGGAGCTTCTTTTCATGGTAGGCAGCTGAAGGAAGGGAGACGATGATTAGGGCATCTGAAGGAAGAAGAAGACTTGCCTAATTTCTCAGTCCTTTATTTTTTTAGTTTTAGTTTTTTTAAAAGAGTTCGTAAAATTATATTTTGGTCCTTTTACTATTATTTTAATAGAAAAAATAGACAGAAATGATATTTTTGTCAATGGGAATATAAAGTAAGGAGCTTTTTGTCCAAAAAATAAAAGACAAAGAGTAAAATGTAGTTAAAGTAAAACTTGGGGAGGTTTTATTAAATATCCCTATATAAAATTAGGGTTTTTGTTGCAAGGTCTTCCATGCATGTTGTGAAAGTGTTTGATTTGGATTTACTCGTTTGGTCTTACTAATGTTAAAAGAATAGTATTAATCGATTAATTTGATTAGTTTGCCCCTTATAAGTCTTAATGATATGATGTTTTTATTCCATATTGGTTTCTAACATTTTAAATTGGGGAGATGACAAAACTAGACCCTTTTATAACAAATTTTGACAAAAACTAATTTTCTTTTTAACTTTTGTTGACAAAACTAGATCCCCTTAGTGAAAAATAGAAATAACTCACACTCTTTTTAACTTTTATTGACAAAACTATACTCCTTTTTAACTTTTATTGACAAAACTAACTACCTATTATTTAATCCTTATTTAACCTACCAAAAACAAAAAAAAAAGGAAAAAAAATAAAATCACTACAGCCCCTTCCCCAAGCAAGAACATACGTTACACAGCTTCAAAAACTCACAGTTAAAAGCAAAAATCAATCACCTACTTCCTAAGCCAAAACAAACTCATCAATCAACTTCCCAACTTCCCGAGGTCCAACAAATCAAAAGCAACAAAATCATCAACAAATACTACAGCAAAACACCTACTGCAACCTAACTGCAGTAAGGAAAACAGCAAAAAAAAATCAAAAATAAAACTGACAACCCAACTGCAGCATCAAAAACAGCAAGAAAGTGCAGAAATATCAACAAAATTACACTCTAAAAAAATCATCATCAAGTAAGTCAGTAAAATCAACTCAAGCAAGCCAAGTTTAACCCAAGAATTAGTCAACCACATGTTTTCATTTCCTCATTTCTCCAAGATAAGAACAAGAATTTATCAAGTTTTTAAATGTAATTCAACTTCATAGTAAGATGCAGTAAAGATTTAGCATATATAACATGATAAATCTCAACTTCAAAGAACCCGATAAAGAACAAAGTGCCAAATAGTCCAAAAAAATTTATAGAAGCATTAAACAGAAAACTACTGATATTTAGATACTTAATTCCAAAGCACAAAAATTTGAATAAAAACAAAGCACATAAAATAAAAACTAAGAACATTAAAGAATAGAAAGGTAAAAAAAAAAACCCCTAAAATCGAAGAACATCCAACAAACAGGAAAAAAAAAGGGAAAATAAAAACACATGCAACAATAAAAACTAAAAATCAAAATGAAACAAACATCATAAATTGTTCAAACCCAGTTAAAAAACTATTGAAACACAGTTATATCAAGAAGAAAATGCAAACCTATAAGGCACTAACTATCATGGAAAATGTACAAGATCAAAATAATTTTTGTATTAGGCACCACTACATTTGAGGGGCTATTTCAAACTAATAATAGTATTTGTAAATTGCACAAAAAAAAATCAACAGAAGTTCATAGTTTGATAAAAAAAAAAAACAATTCAAAACCATCATACAAATACTGTTAAAAAACAATTCAAAATCCTATCCAAATACTATTTAAAACAAAATCATATTAGTACTTCAAAAAAAAAAAAAACACACTATTAATGAAAGAAAAATTAATTGTTCAAACATTGTTAAAAAACAGTTCAACACCAATTAAAAAAATATTCAAACCCAATTCAAAAATAGTTCAGACCATGTTATATTAATAAAGAAATGAAGCATCTCATTCTACCTCTCATAAATCCAATAATATCTCAATTATGGGTATAATAAAAACATAGACAAATAAAAAATGACAATTAAAAATAATACCGAAATATAAAAAATAAATATCATAAACCTCAACAAATGGAATGAAGAAACACATGTTAAACATATAAAAACCATAATTAAAAAGAAACAGTGTTAAGAATAGAAAAATCAATCGTTCAAACACTGTTAAAAAATAGTTCAAAACCAATTAAGAAAATGTTCAAACCCAGTTCGAAAACAGTCAGATCCTATTATATTAATAAAGAAATGGACCATCCCATTCCATCTTTTATAAACCAAAAACATTTCCGTTTTGGATTTAAAAAAACATATGCAAATCAAAAATCACAACTAAAAATATATTGAAAGATAAAATATATCATAAACTCAACAAATGGAATGAAGAAACACTTGTTATGCATAAAAAAATCACAATTTAAAAAAAAACATTATTAAGCATAGAAAAATCAATCATTCAAACAATGTTAAAAAAAGCTTAAAAACAATGAAGAAAATGTTCAAACCCAGTTCAAAAATAGTTCAAACCCTATTATATTAATAAAGAAATGGAGCACCACATTCTATCTCTCATAAATCCAATAATATTTCAATTATAGACATAAAAACATAGATAAAACAAAAATCACAATTAAAATAATATTGAAACATAAAATATATCATAAACCTCAACAAATGCAATGAAGAAATACCTATTAAGCATAAAAATTCACAATTAAAAAAAATGTTAAGCATGAAAAAATCACTCGTTCAAACAATGTTAAAAAATAGTTCAAAACAAGTTAAAAAAAAATTCAAACCCAATACAAAAACAGTTTAGGTCCTGTTATATTAATAAAGAAGTGGTGCTGTAAGTGAACAAAGAAAACCATTGCTCATTAAGTACCAAAAGAAATAGTAGTAACTTAGAATCATCAGAAAGATGTTTATTAACCAAGTGGCGCAATCAATCCCATAATATATATAGAAAGCAAATTCCAAAGAGAAAAGTAAAAGACATACGATCTTCAAAATTAATTACAAAAAGGGGCTAAAAAAAGTTGATTAAAAAAAAAGTTGGAGAAGGATTGATTTTTCTATATTTAACATTTTCATGAATTCAACTTTCTTTACCTATTTCTCTATTAGTTTCTTACTACTAAAGGCTTTCTAAAAATAATACATGAAATGTTTCTATAATATATATTAGGTTAATTTAAGAAAAATAGTTATAGAAAAACTCACTTTAAATAAATAGAGCTCAAAAAAATAAAATCAAATTACAAAATATGTTAAGAACAGAAACATGCATAATCAGATTTGTTTTGAAAAATAAAAACACAAGCGGGACTACTGTTTATTTCTATTTTATTGTTTCTATCATATTTATTTTATGTAAACACTCTGTTTTCTATTTACCATTTCAAGGCCTCCAATCAAAATGAAATCAAAAGACATGAGCAAGAACACAAATAAGTGAGAGTTATTTTGGATGCAAAGAATATTTCCTTAAATAAATGAGCTTATCTTTGATTTTAACAACCTTATCAATGGAGCCTATAGTTCATCTAGCCTTCTATACATGTGAACATTTGTAGTTTACTTTCTCAATTCAATATCTTTACTGATGAGACTATTTCAATAATAGAAATAATAATAATAATAATGTAGATTAATCTAATTATTATAAAACAAAAACCATGTAAACTCCAATTTGCAAATTTTCAGAAACAAACAAAATAAGAATTCAAAGGTTCCAAATAACATGCTTAAAAAATAGGTTTTAACTAAAGGTTTGGAAAGCAAAATTAGGAGCATGAGAATGGATTACTACTAAATAATCTCAAGCAAAGTTGACCTATAAATACTATTTCATTTTCTTGATCCATACCCCATTGATGGATGAGTTTATATTTAGTTAAAATATAAAATTGATATCATAAATAAAATAAATACATAAACCACAAAATTAAGTTAATTTTCCCATTAACTTGATTCTAATTTGAAAGGAAGGGGTACTACATATCTATAAATCATTTTTCCCACCCTAAAAATTATCAATTAGAGGGATTATGGAAGGATGAGCAGAATAAGCCACTCCTTTTATGGCTCATTCTAAATTTTACCAAAATAATAGAATTGATGGAACTTATACTGAATAATTAGATGATGCCAGCTAACAATTTTATAACAAGCAGGAAATAAAAATCAAATCTTGAAGGAATTTAAATGTGACATCCAAATTCTATTTTTTCAAGTACACTCTCAGCTGCAACTTATTGCTTTTAATCCTCAAACTATACATATATACAAATTATCTTCTCTTACTAGCTCTTGAAATAATGAAATGAACATGTAATTAATGGGCACTTGCCCATTTGAAGCACACTTTGATCCACAATCAAGTTAGCACCTCAAAGAAAAAGTGAATATCTAGGTTGCAAATTAGGAGATCAATCCTTTCTTTAATTTTTTTTTTCTTTTTGTATAGCAGAAAAAAAAAACACATCCAACAACAAAGAAAATACAAACAGAGGAATATATCAGGATTTAGGGGTTCAAAATGTTCAAATAAGAGAATACAAAAGAAGCTCAAAACAAAAGAGAAAACACAAAAACATTCAACAATGAAAGAAGATAAAAATAAAAATAAAAAACCAAAAAACCTAAAATCGAGAAACATTCAACAAAAACATAACATATGCAACCACAAAAACAAAACAATCAAATAAATAATCTTTCAAAATACGTAGAAAACAACCTCAATCGGATGAGAAAATAAAGAAAATACAAACAAAAATGGAGAAGAAAATGTAGAAAAGTAAAGAAACATACCTTCAACCAAATGAAAATGAAGATGAAAGACTACATGCAAAAATGGAGATACAAGACATGTAACACCCCATCCCGACCTACAAATAAGCCGGAATGGAATGTAACGCTCCGAGATAGAGCTTCGGTTCCCCTTTCCTACTTAGCCATTTTAGTAGTAAATTTCTACGAAAATTTCACCATAGTCTTCTCTGTAATTATAATATCCCAAGCGTCGACCAGTCAAATCAAATTCAACCAAACAAATAAAAGTTAATTCCACAATACACCCAAGCTCAGTTCATAGTACATCATTATATCCTTTGTTCAAATTCACATATATTACAAGGATTCTAATATCAATACTACAAAATAAACTGTTATATATGTCAGATTAGAAAATATATACAAGTACATGCCTTTCTAACTTCACATCCAAAAATCCCCTTTGGTGATGTAGTGTCAGTGGCTGCTGCTGTTATCTCACTCCTGAACCTATGAGTTTGAAACATAAACTCGTTGAGCAACTCTGTGCTCAATGGGTACTTAAACCAAAATAAATAAATAAATAAAATGGTAACATACACATAGCAATTGCAAACATATTTCACACACACATAAATACAATTAAGTCATTTTTACTACCCAATATCTTTCACATTAATATATCATTTGTGTCATGATTGTAGCATTTATATATCAAACCTGTCAGTTATACGAATCATTTAATTATCATTTATTCATCTTCCGTTTCAATCGCTCTACTGGCATGATAGAACATCGTAAAATAAGGCAAGGGTTTGAAATTATGGTAGCCCTTTGTAGACTACCATGAGTATTCCATTTTACACTCGTCGTTTAACAGACTTCCGCGGACTTTGTACCCGTAGGTGGATTTTGTACCCATCGAGTAGTCATTCTCAATTCACATTTCTATTTCCACATCACAATTCATCAATAAGTGGTACCACATACTAACCGTATGACGCGTCATACCCTTATTATAAGGGTTCTGCCCCAGCCAAGTAGAGCCTTATACTATTTACCATTCCATTTCAGTTTGTATATATATTCACATTAACATGTCATCATCATTCATAACATAAAACATTTAAAGCAAAGCTTGGCAGCTTTACTTAAAGCTGCTCTTATTTTAAAAAATGTGTACAAAACAATTTACTCAACAAAAAATTCTGAAATTTAACTTGGGACCAGTTTAATATACCAACAACCTTCTTCAAAAATTTCAAACTGATCTGGGCTGTTTACAGTGGCCAAATCAATCACTAAACCGGACTGCTGCAGCTCACATTTTCACTGGTTGCAGTCCGAAAAACCCTCATTTTCACATCCAATTTCAAACAAAATATATTCACTATTATTTTTCCTAAACATTAGACTTATTAAAGTACAACATATCAAAAATTCACTTAAAAATAATTTTTCTAGATTTAATTAAAAATCTTGAAAGTTGACTGTTTCAACAGAGTTTTCCACTAAAGGCAGTCTGTCGCACCCTGTAGTATTTCGACCATAACTTTCAAACTACAACTCCAATTTAAGTAATGGGTTATAAAGCTAACAAGCAGAGCTACAAAAAGTCCTTTATAATTCTTCTAAATTCATTCGTTATCAATTAGAAAATTTGAGTTAAAGACAGGTTACCCATTTTGCCTATAAAACTGCCTAAGTCAAGTTATACCATCTTTTAAAAATCATATTATGTACCCATTCCAGCATGTTTAACTTTCCTATTTCCAATCAAAACATATCATATAATCATATATAATTCCAAGTACGCACAAACCACCATATTATTCACATAAATCATAAATATCAACCATAAGTTAAACACAATTAAAGGCCAACCTGAACATAAGTTCAAGTAACAATACATAATAACAAAATCTAGTACCAAACCTGTTATTTGATTACTTCTTCTTCCTTAATCTTGTTCTCTTTCTTTGGTTCTTTTCTTTGATTTCCCTCTTGTACTTTCTAACTTAGAGACTTGAACTTTTAACTCTTCTCCTCCTCTTCTTCTTCTTCTTCTCGTCCCCTTTCTCTCTCGATCTCCCTCTCCCCTTTTTTTTTCAGCTCAATATAAGAGCCCAAATTACCCAAACTATGTGGCCCAACTTCTTCCACTTACTTAACCATCTCTAAAATTATGGGTCTAAAGCTCAACTTCCACTTACTCATTAAACTCAAACCAAAAGTCCACTTATTGGCCCATTTAACTATTTCCGTCAATGCTTCTTCCTATATTCTTAAAAACAACATGCATAAGGTTTAGGTCGTGACAAGACAGCAAATGGAGATGACATATAAAAATAGAAATGGTAGAGAATAGATGAGAATAGAAATGGTAGAGAACAAATGAGAATAGAAATGGAGAACAGATTAAAATGGAGAGAACAGATGAAAGAGAGTAGACGAAAATGGAGAAGCTAAGTGCAAAATGAAAATAAAAATGGAGTACATGCAGATAACCGTAGAAGTACTAACAATAATAATAACCGTAGGGGTGGATTTAACAGTTGTAGAGATAGATTCAGGTTATAAAGTTACCGTATGGTAAAAATAAGGGGACTATTTTTGTCATCAATCTTTAGTTAAGGGGATTAGTTTTGTCAAAAAAAATAAAAAAAGATCTATTTTAGTCAACAATACTTAAAAGAGGGTCTATTTTTGTGTTTATCCCTTTACGAATTTATATCAGCATTTGTTGTGTTTCATAGTCCATATCCGTGTCTGTGCTATCATAGGTTGTCCACAATCGTTGTTGGTGCACACTAGCCTAAGTTTGGAATGTCTCATAATTTAATTTGCAATGCATCTTATGCCAATAATTAAATTGATATTGGCTATCTTTGTTAAAATATTTTTTCTTCTTGCATAGATATAAGTGCCCTTTCTATTGGTAGCTAGATGCTAACAAATTTATGAATCAGATAGAGGTTAACAAAATAGAAGGAGATTAGAACCCGTAATATATGAAAATGTATTGAGATATATTTATTTATGTTTGAGCTTACCAATGTTACAAAACTAGTACAAACCGATTAATTTGATTAGTCTGTACCCTAATAAGTTTTGGTTGTATAGTAATTTTTTTTGATGTGGATTTCTAATATATCCATGCTAAGAACACTCCTTACTTAAAGTTTACAACAAAAGCTGCATATGAATTGTAAATGAGCATTCTCATAACAAAACATGTATATATTTCCAGCCAGACTCATTTGGAATCAATCATTAAACATCAAAACCTGATTGTATTGAACCATTCAAAATTCTCATGTAAAATTTGTTAATTTCCATAATGTAAAAAGATGAACAAAAGTAGAAGAAGATTCTCCTTACCTATAATAAAAGAGGAAAGCAAGAGAATGATATCAATTTAAAATTAATATCATGTCTAATCTAACCGCACCTTTAGAATAAATGAATTTACAAAATTTTGTAGATTCATTTGTAAATACACTTTGTAATATTTGGAAGATAAAAAATAAATTTGAATTTCAGAATTAAATTACTCATTTCAAACACATTAAAATTAATTTGATTACACATTTATTTAAAAATAAATTTTAAAACTTGATTCATCCATTTTAAGGTGGGAGTAAAAAAGAACTAAAAGAGATGCAACCTATGAAAGTAGTTGTTTAGAGATCTTCCACTTTCATAGTACGTGTTTAGAGATCTTCCACTTTCATAGCTTCATGTTAAGAAATTCTTAGGTAGATCCGGTCTACCATGTCATCCGTTGACCAATTCAATAGGATGATGACAAGTAAGTAAAACTAATTAGATGAGAGAAAAATTAACACAATTAATTTTGAGATAGAAAATAAATATGCATTTAATTTTGCTTACTTGTCATTATTCTAGTTGTAGAGTTTCCAAATTTTCTCCCCCTTGTCTGGATGGCGTTGTGGCTATTTATAGGGATGGTCGGTGGGACGGGATTCGATGGTCAGTCGTACGGGGCGTTAGAGGCTCGGTGGTGAGTTGGAGGCCCAATGAGGGAAGCCTTTGGATCCTTTGAGGTTGGTGGCCCAGGTAAGCCTTTGAGGTCGGTGGCCCAAGTGGGTTTGGTGGCCCAACTAAGGTTAAAGGCTTACACTAGTGTATTGGTTCACGAATGACGTGATAGACAATGTCGACCTGATAATTTCTCGTTAATTTAAGCTTATGACTATTTGTTAGTTAATTTGTTTTGTTTTGTTAAGTTTTATCTCAAAAGCTAGCTTCTGTGAATGTACATGTTGTTTCTACTTTTCATTCTAGTCTTTGTAATTGAGGCGATTTCAGATTTTTTCACTTAATATTTCAGGGTTAGGTTGAAATTATTATTTTTTTTATTCAGGGTCATTTTGGAAAGTAGAAAGCCCTTATATGTCAAGTTTTTCCCGAATTTTTATTGATATGGTTATTAATTTGCTGACAAAAATGCGTCTAGGAGTGTGAATGAACTGAATTGTATTAAATTATCTAGGACAAAGCATTCTTTGAATTAGATTCAATCACAAGAGGTTGAGTAACTAAAGGTGAAGAAGCAAAAATATCAAGTGGTTAGTTTGACATATTAACAAAGATAAAATTAGTTATTACATATGCCAACTATTTCATGTCTAACACAACATAAAATTTAAACAAATTATATGCAATAAAATCATAGGTTAATGCTCCATTTAAATCCTAAAGCTTGCCAAATTAATGTTCTAAATAGATCTAAATTGAACTTTTTAACTAAGTTGAACCATGAACTTGGAAAATAAAATTATTTGATACATTTTGTTCCAAAATATTTGTTTGAATTAAAAAATAAAGGATAAAATAGTAAAAATGACTAAATTTCTAATTTGATAAAATATTTTTTAAAATTCTGATTAGTAGATTTCTCTGTGGCAATCATTATACATTAACTTTTTTTTTTTTTTTTTAAATGACATTCATGCCTTATTACATAATCAATATTATGACATATGACATTTGATATTTTGAAGCAAAACAAATTAGCAACAACTAAAATGTATTTTGTTATTAATAATTATATTATTATTACTAATTAATTTTAAATTATAAAAAATAAAAATCTCAATTAAATAATTTAAAATTATATAGTTTTTAATTTTTAATTTTATTTGTTACAATATTGATTAAATAATGACACGTGGAAGTCATATCTATTTCATTGAAAGAAATGTGGAGAGATTGGCCTAAGGTATGGTGATTTTTAATAACATTATATTACAAAAATTAAAGTTTACCTATAGAAGTTTACTTGTAAAGTTTAGAGATGATGGTAAATTTTTTAGTGTTAAAGCATATTGTTATATTTGGAAGAAATACAAAGATATAATTAGGAAGAAATGAAAAGATTGAGATACAACTCGCATTACTGCCAATCATATTGTCAATCTGTTTGGTGTTAAGGGGAGGGCTACCCTTTCTGCATAGCCCATGATATTATTCAATCTGTTAGTGGCTTCCTTTATATTAAAAAAAAAAAACTCGTATTTTTTGCATAAATAAAAATTTCACATATACAAAATAAAAAATAAAATTTGATATTTAATTTGGAGGATTTTCAATATAGAACCTTTTTTTTTCCTAGAGTCTATAGCCAATATTTGATATTTCAGCCTTTCTCTCAATCTCACTTGATAATTTTCAAATTCAAAAATCAACAATGAGTGTCAAATCTCCATTTCTGCTTGAATCATTTACTAACAAACAGAATACATAACTATTGAAGGATCAAATACAAACAATATCTCTCTTTCTAGTTCACTTTTTTGAAGTAGAAAACCTTTATTTTTAAGTTTCTTTTTGAACTATTATGAATAACAAAAATAATTTATTTTGACAATTAAAAAATAAGGATAAATAAATCCAACAAACTAGCTTTTATAAAGAAAAAACTAAAACAATAGGTTTCTATAGAGTCGATAGCAACCCTAGGAAAGTTGTTCGCCATGGAAAACTTAAGAAAGGGGAGAAACATAGGATTTTCTTTTAGGAACAAAAATAATAATCATAATAATAATAAAAGCAAAGGAGAGAAATAAAGTTTATAGGGTTTAAAATTGTCTACATTTTTTTTTTAAGTAAAAAACATGGCTAGATTTGTTTCCAAGGGAATTTACTATTTCTTTATGTATTTATTTTCTTGGCAATGCGATAATGTTGGCTGGTTGAGACCCAGCAGCGTGGGTAAACAACACGTTCTTGCGTTCAAGCGGACAGAGTTCGAATCTCTCTCTTCGTATCGAGGTTAAATAACATGTTCTTGTGTCCAAGCGGATGGAGTTCGAATCTTTCTTCGCATCGCGTGCGTGAGTTATATATATATATATATATATATATATATATTAGAAATAATGTGATAATGTTGGTTGTGGAGCTTTGTGTTTTTACCTCTTTTTTTTTCCTATTTAAGTAACATTCAGAATAATTTCTATTGAGTTACTAAATCATGTTCAATATTTTGCAATTTGGTAAAAAATAAAAAAACTACGTTTATGATGACAAACTGAATATATTGAACTTCTTTTTTTTTTTTTTATTGTTTCTTTTAACTATTATTTTTGTGTATTTAATTTATGGTATGAAGTATCTTCTAAAGCAATTTATTTATGGAAAATTTATGATTTCTGTCTTTGAAAATATTACTGACACACTGATTTTTGATGTAATTACTCTTACATTGCTAATCTTTGGAATTATCACACTATATCTTCCTTCCATCAAGTTTTTAAGAATATTCTCAAAATATTACATTAAATTCTTGGAATATTTTTAAAGAATTTGGCGATATATTTTAAGAATATTCTTAAAAAACTGGACGAAATGACGATATAGTGTGATATCTAAAAGATAAAGGAATTTTCAATGATTATGTTAAAATCAAGAGACAAAATAGTAATATCAAAGACAAAATAGTAAATTTATATTTGTTCATATGCATGTAGAATTTCACCCGTGGAATACATCATTAGAATTATATAACATTAATAATTAATTGATGTTTAACAGTGTTACAACTATATTCATCATCCTAAACTGGACACTGCTGATTTTATTTTGTTTGTAGAAATAGTTTCATTGTTCCCCCCCCGGCCCCCACGCACAACCCCCCTCCCTTAAATCTTTAATACACATCCTCAACAAGTAATAATTCCAAACCTTCAAAACTTGTAATAAAAGTAAGGTAACCGAATTAACATCCCTAAACCCAAGCTCTTAAAATCTGAAAATCCTTGATATGTTTGTAAAAGCTGTGTTTATAGTCATTTTAGCTTCCATTAAAGAATCGTGGCATTCTCTTCTTCTATTTAACAATTCCCTTTGTTGAATTTCAGCATGAATTCTGTGATTGAACGCTACAACAAGCACAAAGAGGAACATAGCCAATTGATGAACCCTGCTTTCGAAATCAAGGTATTATACTTCTCACTCTCTCCGGTTATGCATAATTTCGTTTAACTAATAGTAGTATTATTTAGCTATTTCCTTAGACTTGTAATAGAGTATTTCCTACCTAAAACATTGCATAAGTTCCTAATTAAAGA
>CATIWJ010157188.1:0-14535 GCA_949640765.1 Croton laevigatus | reverse complement strand
TGCATTTAAAACATTTCTCTTGCATTGCACTTTCCTTTAATTTTAGTTAAATCACCAATCATACTATTTAATTGCTTTCTTGTTTTTTATTTGCTCTTTTGGAAAATGAATAATTAGTTTAGCCTTCCTTGTGAATACGACCTTGGTTTGCTTACCAGTGTACTTCAATTGCCCCGTATACTTGCGGGTTGCTTTTGGATAATATTATTTTGAGCGAACAATAATATGTGTATATTTGACATTTGGATTGTTTGAATAATATGAACTTTTTTTAAAAAAAATAATATACTTTAGGTATTTGTTGAGTTCGTTACTGTGCAAGTAGGTTCTGTCAAAAGAGTCTGGATTTTAAGTAGGACCATTGTGACCTCTCCAGTCTTTCCTGAAAACTACCGAATCAGTTAACTCTCGACAAGTAATAGTAAATAATTTAAATTAAAAAAAATAGAAGATTAAATATGAAAATAAAGACAGTAGTAGCCCTCTTATAATTTTAATACGGTAGATCTATAAGGGGCGCTACATGCTATCTGGTTAAATTACTGTTGGTTTAGTTCAATTGGTTCCATTTGAGATGGTTTGGGTTTTTACTTTCGTTTTAAGCATGATTCTTGAACTATTTGACTTGGAAAAATTCATATTTGAAGAAAAAGGCAATTGAGGCTGAGAATGACACATGGGCTTAAGAAACTGTGTTGTCGGGTATGTGTTTTTTGAAATTATTAGGTCATCCTACATTATTCGCAAATGTTAAGAAGCCAAACAGATTTTTGTCCAAAATTTAAGGGCAAAATATGAAAAAATTATATAATAAAATGGTGACGGTTTGTTAGCGAATGATGTGTTATAATCAACTAATAAAATTAAAACACATGGTATTAATTTTAATTATTTTAAAAAATAATTAATTTACGTATTTATTAAATATGGTTATTTATTATTTTTTTTAAAATAATTAAAATTAATATTGGATATTTTAATTTTATTGGTTGATTACTTATCGTACATAATGTCACTATTCATCATTCCTAATGCCATCATATCCTTCTGCTGCTGATTGGCAGCCACTGAAATTTTACTACAAACAGGTACAATTTTACTTTAATCATTTAAGGGAAAACATTAATTGGCAATCACATGCACATGCACATGTGCTATTCTGAAAACACAACTTCAAATACACACAAAAATCCAAATAAATACTGCTACTACTATTTAAATAATGTAATGGTACTATATGTACCCCAAGGGTAGTCACCTAACTACTCATTTCATTTATTGTGGGACCTTAATACGACTGTGCAACAACTTGGAATTTAGAAACTCTAATAAGTTGAGCATTTAAAAATTAGAAAAATATATTAACTTTCCCATATTACTAAAAAGAGAATTATGATTAAAATTCTCTCAGTAGAATTCTGCTCTGCAGAAGGATTTGAATGCTTTAAACATAGGTGGGTCTATGTGTGGATATTCTCACATGTGAGATTCTTTTTTTGACTTTGGTTAATAGTATCACTTCACTTGTTTCATTTCTTAATTAATTTATTATCATATCAATAAACTATCATATCAATTGGCAGCTGATTTCTTGATTCCGAAAAAAAGTAATCTGTTTCACTTTGAAAGGCCTGTTCTTATATTTCAGCTCGTGAAATTTCATTTCTACCTCGTATGTTTAGATGAACGAGTGAAGGGTAATTAATGAAACAGTAAAAGAGAATAACGAGAAAGAAATGTAAAAAAGAGTATATTGCAAAATTAGTTATATTTAGAAAAAAGTTAATTGAAAGAAAGATAAAGAGAGGTAAGTTATTTTATTTTTATTTGAAAAAAAAGATAAGTAGAAATAAATTAGTTATAAAATAGATATTACTTTTTTTACCATTGCTTACACTTCAAATCGGGGTATAAGAAATATGGACTTTAGAGGGGTGAAGAAAGGTAATCATTACCTTTTTTATTGTGTACCCTTTTGTAACCCCAAGAGAGATAGAAAATGACTTATCCCTACTTTTTTTTTTTTATTTATCTCTCCTTACCTTCAAACTAAACAAAGTGTAAAGATACTTTTGATCCTTTTGATCCAATATCACCTTGAACTTTTCAATAGGAATGTTCATTCGTTATAACGTGAAAATTTTTTCAAAAGTCTTAAAAAAAAAAAAAATACCCGGACATTTTAACGAATTAAATAATTCTTACAAATTCTCCAATTAATCGAATTTAATGAAATTTAACGTTTTTAACGAAATTGAATAGTTAAATTTAACCAAACATACAGTAAATATACTATTTTTCCAATTACAATACAATGGAATTTAACTAAAGATAAAACCATTATCGACGAGGCTGCAAAAAGATTAACATTTGTCCATGATAAGAGTTTACATATGGAAGCTAAAACCATAAACCAAAGGGAAAGAAAGAGAAAACAAAGGAAGATAAAGGAAAAAAGGCACAAAATGAATAAGAAAAAGAGAAAAATGAGGCTGAGTATGCCAGGTTTAGTTTGTTAAAGGTGAAATTCGTTAAATCGTTAAAAAATTTTCTTCTAACGTGAATTTCACGATTTAAGAATTAAACAAAAAAATAAAGCTTTTCCTCTCGCCTCTCGAATTCGAGATACACAGAAACACGTTACAAAATTTTTAATGTCAAAAAATTTTGTGAAATTCGTAAACACCCTTACTTTTCAAGGAGTTGCTAATTTCACCCAATACCAAATTTTTTTGTTCATAATTGTAAAATTTAAACTTTAAGTACTTTAAATTACACAAATTAAATATTCATAACTTATTAAATGAGTTTATAAAATGAACTTTGTTCATCTTCCTCAAGAACAACCCAGAATCGCAAGCTACCGCTCCAAGCTTGAAAGCACAAAGAGCCATGGCCACATAGCCTCAATAGACAAATCAAGGCCACTAGGAAACAACTTAGATGCTCGTGAGTCTTTTAGTGTCAATAGACTTAACTTCGCTAGTTGGAGAAGAAGAAGCCCATAGGTCGGGATTTTTCGGGTAGAAACGATCGGAAAACTTCATATGCAAAAATCAAGGCTTTTCGGTGGTTGGACGAATGAAACAACGACACCATAGTACTCCCCTTGGCAAGAGCTTCAATTTGGTATGTGCATTATCATAGATCTGAGTGAATTTTCAGTGGCCAAGAAACACAACCGAAGTATTTTTTTTCCCTTTTTAAGCCAAATGGTGCATAACTGGTATCCTTGTCAAAAACCCAACCTGCTTCTTATAGAAAATCAAGCATTTGTTGCCATTTTCGGTGACCAAGAAAATTCAATGAACTTTCTCTTTTATTTTTTGTCAAAACCATGACAATTTTGTGAACCTTGAACCTATATTTTGACTAATCATAATAAGAGTTTCAATTTGATATGCTCATTTGCTTGTTTTAGTACCGGAAATGAAGATAGGTGGTGAAGACAATAGCGGAGGTTGGATTGGGTCGGCTACTGTGCAATTGGGTAGGTTGGGGAAGATGAACAAGGTTCATTTTAATCCCTAAACTTTATAAACTCATTTAATAAGTTATGGATATTTAATTTGTGTAATTAAAAGTCCACAAAATTTCAAAAAATTTTCAATTAGGGAAAAAAAAATTTGGTCTAATGAAATTGGCAAGTTAGTGGAAAGTTCAAGGTGATATTGGATCAAAGTTAATCCTAATAACCCAACATCTATACATAGACCACCTAATAAGAGATTGGGTGTGGTTGTTCTTATTCTTCTAGTCTCTCCCATTCTCAAAGTCCTTAGATTGTGAATGCTATATGGTGCGTCATTTTATTTTTGCGCTATTCTCTAAAAGTGAAACATATAATTGTACGAATTATTAAATTATAATTTTTACGCTATCTTCTAAAAGTAAGGAAAGATATGAGAGTTTGGATTCAGTCAGCGGAGATGATAAATTTTAAAATCTAAACAAAATTCCTTGATAGATATCTCATGGCGGAGAATTCCAGTGGCAGAATGAAGAAGAGGATGGAAAACGGCTACAGATTTTTAGGTTAAAAAAATAAATAAAATGCAGCGTCTATTTTGTGTTATATGTTGTCATTTTATTTTTCCGCTATTCTCTAAAAGTGAAACATACAATTGTGGTAATCACTAAATTTGCCCAAAAATTAATTATTACTTTCGTATTTTTCATTTAGATTAAAGTTTGATATTGATAGTTTGATAGGTTGAGTTAGGTAGAATAAAATATTATTTATATATAATTAAACTACAGTAATCATATTTTATAATTAACATAAACATATTTTAATCTACCTAATCACACCCATCAAAATACAAAAGTAGTATTAATTAAATATATAAGACCAAATTAATAAATATGTCATTTTATTTTTCATCTTGAGCTACTTTAGAATTAAATAAGGGAAAAGAGTGAAAAACAGAGAAAACTAGAAATCCAATTTTAAAACAAAATGGACATTTGCGCAGATTTAATAAAATTCCATGAAGAAATTGCGAAACTGCTTTAGATTGTCATATTTGGCTACATGAACAATTACCACATTTGACCAACTCTTTATCATATAAAGTCTTATATGCGGAAAAGGCCTGTACAAAAACTTAATATAATTCAAAAAACCTAGCATAAGATATTTGACCATACGGTATTTGGGCATTTCCTCTGACTTGCGTCTTCCTCGAAAGCCCTCTACTTCTACACCTCAAGTTATCAAAATTTAAGGGAAATGAGCTTTTCCAACTAGATTGACCATTTTCGACATCCCCTTTAACCCTCAATCCTGCCTGCCGTCAAAGTCTCATTCATACTTCATGTACCATGTCGATGGCAAGTTTTCAAATAATGTATATTCAGCCACCCGTTCAGCACAAGCAAAGGTAGCTAGGACCTGCATTGCCCAATTGGTCGAAACCACCGGCATGATCTCATCTCCACCAATCCCAATTGTCGACAATTTCAATAGGATTGAAGTGGCGGTGGTGGTGAAGAGATCATCCTACCACTCGTCGCAATACAATCTGAATCAGCAATACTGCGCTTGTCAATAATCCAGGACCCACAACCATCAACCTCATTATAAAGTCTACACACCCAATTCAAGGCTTCAAACAACCAGCACTTACTCCACTACAAGGCCAGCTCCATATTTAATATTCTGGCAGGTCCCATGCTTCATACAATTACTCAAGTTGCACATGATGATTATGCAGCTTTCGCCTTCAAAAGATAAAGCATTTCTATTTCCCAGCGCAGCCCTATGAAACTCTTTGCCTTTCTTCCTCAATGCGCTGTATGAGGTCCTCGTAAGCTTTCATTGAATCAGCCATGAACTTCTCCATGGCCTCAAAAATGCGTTGCAAGCTCCCCTGCAGGCTGATATTGCTAGTATCGCTCCGATATACAACGTTTCCAGTCACAGAGAGACTATATACGTCACTTCCCACCGGAACATTTTTCTTTTCTAACGCCTTAAGCTCTTTACGTATCTTTTCATCCTCTCTATCTAAATGCCTAACTTTTCTCTCCGGATCCTTGTTCGCCACCATTCTTTGGTGCATTTCGTGTTTATCTTCTTCCCAAAGCTTAAGCACATTCGAGGCAAGCATGCGTAGGGCATCAAGTACTTCCTTCTCAGATATTATATCCATTGCTTGTGCCCACTGATTACAGATTACGAATATTGGAGGGGCACCCATCCTACCAGGAGAGAAAGGAGCAATTCCATCTGCCGTTTCCTCTGGTTCATACAAGAGACATTTGGTAAGCCAGTTATTCAAGGCTTTTACATAACCTCTCTGCGCACCAATCCAGCTCTGAAAGCTGGAAATCCATTTAACAAGGTCATGCTCAAGCTGCAATGTCGCTTTAAGATGGTGGTCATCGCCAGGCTTTTTACCAAATCCAATAGAACCAAAACCTTTGGCTTCTTTAACAGCTTGACACTGATTCTGATGGCATTCAAGCATACTTTTCCACATCCTGGTTAACCTGGAACAAAACCAAATACAACAAGTGTCAAGAGTGACCTAAACCACAAAAGTAAAATTTGGAAATCACAAGCAGAGAAGTTGGTTTTTCCTTAACATGAATCAGAACAATGTATCTCCCGTAGAAAGTAACTAACAACAAAACGCCTAAATGATCAAGAATGTTGTATATCATCAAGTATAGACATATCTTGCAAGTGCTAGAAAATCTCAACAATGTAAATTTCCATAATCATTAAATTTGGCATAACTATTTATAGCTAACTCAACCACTGGCCATATATCTCAAGAATGAAGGTAGTAGGAAAAAATTAATGGATCAACAGCTGTGGCAGAACCATTAGCGATAATGTGGGATCATGTAGATACTTTTTTAGCTGTGGTACATGTGTTTTATTAATTTGACCCCTCAAAATTACAAGCAGCTTATTCATTTGACCCACAATTTTTTAACCTGTTATTATGAATTTTGTTATTATTGACCCCCTCCCCCCAATATAAATTTCCTAGGTCCACCGCCGATCAGGAGCTGCTTTGAGTACATCAAACCTACAACCAGACTCCAATAAAGGGCCCTCACTCAGTAGCCACAATGACCAAGGGACAAAAAGATTTCCTTGTAGCTAACCGAAAAGATTTAGCTATTAATAGTTGGCAATAGCAAGCACAGACTTTAACTAACATGTAAAACATAAGTAAAAGAATATATTAATGATCTCAGTTAAAGTTAATGATTAGGTATGTTCCTCCATTTCATATATGCAATTTCTATCTAAGAGAGACTATTTTTCTCTGGATGTAACAAGAAATGAAACGTCTCATAGCTCGGGTTCATTACTTTCCAATGCTATAGAAACTTCCCCGTAAGACTTAGATGTGACGTCAATTTTTCTACATGAATGTTCTTCACCCGTGAATTTAGCAGAAAAATCAAGCAATGTAATGCAAACATCAGAGCACTTGCCCTTTTCTCTAAATACAATTACATACTCTCAAAGGAAACTTAGAAGAAGTGGATGAATTTTAAATAAGCAAAGCCTCAATTATAATGATTAAACATAGATTATAAGTTATGACCTACTGACAACTAAGATGATTTCAACTATATTAATTAAATTAATTAAACAAGAACTGGAATTAAATATATCGATTATGCTATCTCAAACCCATCAACAAAAACAAAGACATTAACCAGGACATCATGGTCAGAAAAGAGTACCTAATAATATTATTATCAACACAATTTCATATTATCAAATATCATTGTGAATATGATGGTTAGATGCACAGACAACCAATTATTCCAATATAGAAAGGGAAAAGCAGCACAAGTTCACAACAAAATTCAACATGAAAAGGCCTGCAAAAAGCCATAAAAGAGGAAATGTCAACTTACCCATGAATTAATTCATTTAATTGTGGCCATAGCTCTTCATCTCGAATCTTGTTTATTGTAACAGAAATCTTGTCTACAACCTGAATTGCAATTCTTATTTTTGTGGATAAATCCTTAATTATAACTCTAGTTGCGTCAACTTTATGAGCTTCAGCACCCCTCTCATCCAAATGCCTCAGCTTCCGGCACTTCCTTTCATGAGCTACCCGCATTTTCTCCTCAACCTGCAAAATAAGAGAACAAATGTAATCTCACAAAAACAAGCAGAGCCCTAAATATACGTTGCCTCAGAGTCATAAGCCCAAATTGCAGACAAAACAAAAGGCCAAGTGAGTGGTAATAGGTATGTAACTGCAAATAGTAGAGTAGTTTTTACGAGCTACAATCCATTTGAAATGAAGAAGCTATTCAGATAAAAACATGATATCCAAGCAAAACAATGAGAAGCATCCCATATTTCTTCGAGCAGAGGTGATGTAAAAGTGAGCGCAAAAGGAAAAAAAAGAAGCTGTTGGTTGGAGGATAACCAGACCAAGAGGCTGGAATTGGTCAAGAAACCAAATTATAGGGAACAATGGAAGAGTGAGACCCAGCTTAACAATTGAAATCCATAAGAGAACACCATACCTTAACTTCATTATAGAGTTTCTTCTCCCAAAGATGCAGCTTTTGCAAGGTAGAAGAAAGGTTTTTAGATCTCGTTGTCAAATCTTCATCAATCTCCAAGTAGGCAGGATCAGCCTTGTCAGAGGGCTCAATACTTTTAGAAGTAGATGGCTGTGAGGACACAATAGATAACGAAGGTGTGACTACGTGCAGCATCTTAGCAACTGCTCAACAAAGACACAAAATTGTAAGTTAAACTCCAGCCAAATGAATCTTCAAACTTTTAGTAAAAATATATAAACCCAACCATTAGAACATTGGTTGACTGGACACCAAAGCAGCAGATCAAGCAAGCAGATAAGAAAATCCCAGATACCAACCATGTTTACGCTGATAAGGGAGCCTCCCCACCTCAAGCATCTTAGCAATTTCTTTCCCAGAATCAGAAGCTCTCTCAAATTGAATCTTGATCTCGAAAGCTACTTGAACGACATCCCGAAACCCACCTCTTTTAAATCCACCACTTCTGCGCTCCTCTGACCTCTCATCATCCATAACCTTCTTCTCCACCACGTGTACCTCATACTCCAGACCACCATCATTATCATTTTCCATGGACACATTTGGTCTCGTTTGATAAAGAGAGGCCTCAGTTTTACCCCCACTTTTAGAACCCCCATCTTCCATCATCACCGATTTCGAGTAATTATTAGGCGCAGAACCCCTGCCAGTATCAACATATTTCTCACGTCCATGAACTTCCTTCACAACCTCATGTTGGTACTCATCTTCCAAATCAGGAATCCCTTCCTCTTCCCTCAAATCCTTTGAGTCTCTACTCGGCGTGTATGCCGGATAGAGATTCTCATTATTCTCAAAGAAATTTAAGAAATCCCAAGTTGAAGCTGTCGGCGGCGGAGGCGGCGAAGGCGGTGGCTTGGACGAGGAAGCCACGGCAGGCGGTGCAGCCGAAGATCCATAAGGAGGTGATGATCCGTAGAAACCATTCATTGCGCCTCCACCAGGACCATAATATGGATACCCATAATAATTACTCGGATATGGGTTATAATTATTGGTATTACTAATAGGATAATAATAAGAAGACGAAGATTCACCAAAATGAACAGTCTCAGGAGTAAAAGGTCTCTGCTCATAAACAACGGAAGGCGTCGTAGCTTTGTTCTTCATATAATTCATATGTAAAAAACCACCACCGCCACCACCAGGATACGAATCCTGCTCATTACTCATATATTCTGAAGGCATATACTCAACATGTCCCCCGTCGCCGAGATGGTGAAAAGGCGAGGAGTGATCAGAATAGTGGAGATGAGAATCGGAATCATCATCAGAATCGGATTGAAATTGGAGATGAGAACCGGAGTTGGAGTGAGAGTGGTGAGCTGCTAAGTGAGGTTTTTTAGGGGAACTAGTGCCTTCATCGTCTGGATCACCTTTTCTCTGAGGAGGTAAATTGAGCTTAGCAGACAAAGGAGCAAAACCAGAACCACCATAATCTTGTTCAATAAAATTATGTAAAGAATTACCGATCATTCTCAAAGAATGAATATAAGCATTATGAGAATCAGCTAAAGCAAAACGCTGAAGAATAGCTAGATCGAGAGAACCACAGCGTTCCCGACAGAGCGCCACCGCCGGAAGATCATCGAGCTTCGAAGTTGTGCAGCCCATATTTATTTATTTTTTTTTAAAAAAAAAACTTATATATTTATAAATAAGGAGGTTGGGATTTGGGTAGAATATTTTAATTGCTGGGGTAGGTGTAAGAGATGCTATAAGGAGATGAAGAAGATAATGAAGAAGAAAGGAGTCAACAAGAGTAAGAGGTGCGTTTGTTTCTCGGGAAAATGAAGGGTGGGGTTAGCGAGAGATAAGAGAAAAGGGGAAGAAAGAATCTTGCCAGCGCGGGGCGTTTTTGTCGTGGTTTGGTTTGTTGCAGAAAGAAGAAGAGAGAAGGAGAGAAGAAAGAGAAAGAGAAAGAAAGTGTGGGCATTTTTGTATTAGTGCGGTGTTTGTGTGTTTGTAATATACGTCGGTGTTTATTTCTAGTCTATCCCTTCCCTTCTGTATATATTTACTTATTTTTCTATTTATTCTATTTCCGAACTTGTATTACTATATTATATTTGTATTTAAACTTATTACATATTGACACCAAATTTTTTATTTATTTTAAAAAAATAATATTTTTTAAGGGTCAAATTTTTTTTTAAGGCCAAAGGATGTGGCACAGTGATTGACAGTGCACTCCTTTATCGGGGAGATCCGAGTTCGAGCCTTACTTCTTCTATCCCCTTAAGTTAGACTATAGAATAGGCAAAAAAAAAAAAAAAGGGTCAAATTTTTTAAAAATAAAAAATATTCAGACTTAATCGGCTATGAATTTTAAAATTTATCAAACATCTGAATTCTAATTTTGGGTACCTAACTGCTAAGAATTATATAAAACAGTTAAATTTTTATTTAGATATAATTTACATACTTTTCTAATATGGAGGAAATACTTTATTTATGAACATTTATTTTCCCAACAAAATTTTTCATGTATATTTAAAGCACAATAAAAACAAAATTATTGCCTTTAATAGTATAAGATTTTCTTTTCAAAAAAAAATTTAAATTTAACAAAATTTGGTTTGTAATTTTATTAAATAAAATTATTTTTAAAACATATTTATATAAATGGCTTAATTAAATAATTATTTTTATATATTCTATAATAATAACAATCAGAACTTAAGTTATAAAATTTAAGAATAAGTTTTGAAATTAATATATTTTTTAGAATGATTAGAACTCAGCAGAATTCGTAAATAACCTGCTTTTATATTCAAGCGGTCGAATTCAAAGAATTCGCATGAGTTATATTTTTGTTAAAAAAATAATAATATATATTTTTAAGCGTGTATGATGGGTTTGTTTGGTTCGTTAGGTTAAAAAATATTCTAATTTTAGGATAGATAAATATTGTAATTTGGAATTTGGAAGGTAGCGATAGAGAGAGAAAGTGCGTGCAAAAAGGCGTTTAGGTTTGACAGAGATTTTGACGACCGTTGCCAACGTGACGTCTAATATCAGTCTTCCTTTCCCTAATGTGTTTTCTCAGATATGCCCCTATTTAAAGCTTATTATTATTATTATACTACTTACTGATTGAAGAATTTACTTTTTGCTTTTTGCTCGTTTTGTTTTTTTCCTTAAACGTTGGGCCAATTCCTGTAACGGACCTAACTTTGTTCTTAAGCAAGGACGTTTCAATTACCATTTTTTCCGGCCAAACTTTCTCAAATTAATTATTTTGGTGTCGTTTTTTTTTTTCCCCATAATTAAGTGTCTAAATTATTTTTAAAAAATAAAATTAAGTTCCTATTGCGGATGCGGGATATGAGATAGAATTTCATTTCGTTGAATTTTTCATCGAATGAAGTCCAAGAATGTAGTATAATGGTAAGATATTTTTTTTTAGGACTGAGGTCCCGGCTCGAAGCTTATTATAATTAATTTCTCTAATTTCTCATAATATAGACTAGAGATAAGAATATCTATATTTTAAAAAAAAAAATCATCCAATGAACAAATTTCACATGAAAATGAAATGGTGTCTGAGTCAAAGTCATATCAGATTGGCATAAAATTAGTATACCAATTTTACCCTTACAATAAAGATTGAAATGTTCACTTTGTCATTTGCAAATTAGAAAAATTTAAAAAAAAAAAAAATTGAATGTTCTTCCCTTCCCTTCTTTTCCCTTTCAAACTATAATACTACCACCGTCGCCACAACCATCACCAACACCGCCCGCCGCCGCCGCTCACCACCTACAGGTGAGCATTCGGTCGGATGAAGCATCGAATCATAACCGAATCAAATAGCG
Organism: Croton laevigatus; assembly: GCA_949640765.1. Lineage (NCBI taxonomy): Eukaryota > Viridiplantae > Streptophyta > Magnoliopsida > Malpighiales > Euphorbiaceae > Croton > Croton laevigatus. Next base: position 2,641 of record CATIWJ010157188.1, on the reverse strand, counting down.
AAAAAAAAAAAATTTTGCCATCATCTAGACTGAAAAGGGAATTCAAATACAAGTATTCAAACACTTGAATCTCAACAAATTCCAATTAACTAATCCAATTAGATTTCAAAATAGAGAGAAGAATAAAAATGGAAGAAATGGGCTTAGATTTGCACCTATGAAACAAAATAAAAACCATATCAAAATCTGAACTTCCTAAACAAAATAAAATGAACAATAGCGGAGTGCAAAACATGAACTAGAATTCTAGTTCTTCAAAGCAAAGACAAAAACAAAAGAAACCCCAAAAAATAAAAAAATAAAAAGAAACCCAGCTATATCATTTGACAATCTGATGTGGCTTATTTCTAACTTGGACGCCAACTCATTTTTATGTGGAATTTTTTCATTCGCTGAAAAATTAATGAAATTCCATCTCATTTGCCACATCTACGATTCTAGTTCTTCAAAGCAAAGACAAAAACGAAAAAAAAAAAAAAAAAGAAACCCAGGTATATCATTTGACAATCTGATGTGGCTTGCTTCTGATTTGGACGCAACCTCATTTTCATGTGGAATTTTTTTATTCACTGAAAAATCAACGAAATTTCTTCTCATTTTCTACGTTTGCAATAGGCACTTATTCTATATTTTTTTAAATAATAAAAAAATAGACATCAAAATCATTAATTTCAGAAAGTTGAGCACTAATTTTACAATTATCCCAAATTTCTTTATATTTTCTCCCTTTTCCACTTGTTTGAAAAGTAGATTACAATTTGTCTACTTGTTTATATTTTCTCTTTTTCCCACCTCTATGAAAAGTAGATTACAACTTTTCTTGTTTAGATTATACTGTAATAATGATAATACCATGACAATAATATTTTAACTATTTTTTAATTTAACAATATTGTAATTTGATTCTAGAGTCTATTCCTCTTGTGAAAGTTAGATGGATTATACGATACAATAATGTAGGCGCTCATTATCTTGTAAGAGTTTTTTACAATTATAATCATGATTATATTTAGGACCCAGTGCCCGATTATTTGTTAATTTACTTTTTCATAAGGAAATATATTACTTATTACTCTCTTTAAAAAGAATAATATTTTAATTATTACTGGGTGAAGAGTCCAATAGCACAATTTAGGATTTTATAAAAAGCAAATAGAATATAATCGCAATAGTTAAGTTAAGGAAAATTAATAAATTTGGTGTCTAACTTTTATAAAATATTTCAATTTAGTGTCTTCTTTTTTTTTTTGTTCAAAACGGTACTTGAACTCAAAAAACTAATTCAATTTAATGTATTTTGTTGACGTAGCTCACGGGGTTCTGGTAATGTGTCAATTTGGTGTTTAACCTTTATAAAATGTTTCAAATTGATGCTTAAATTTTATAAAATATTTTAATTTAGTGTCTCACTTTTTTTTTCAAGATTTCTTTTTTTTTTTTGGATACATAAGGAAAATAAAATAAGCAACAAGAAAATTAAATTAGTTCAGAACAAATCAACGAAATCAACCACGACGGAGGTTGCGACCAAACCGTTACGGACACCCCATCCTGAACACCACGGTGAGCAAGAGCATCAGCCCCAAGGTTGTTCTCTCGACAAACATGTTTAAAATCCACGCGCCAATCCTGCTGAACAAGAGCACGAATACTCAAAATCACATCCCGAAACCAGTGGCGAGACACATCCACATCCTCGAATATAAGATCAATAGCAACTAAACAATCCGATTCACAACAAAGCCACCACTCCCCTGAATCCCAAACTCGGATAAGACCCTCTCTAATGGCTATCAACTCTGCAAGTAACGGGCTGCCATGGTCAAAACCATGAGAAAATCCCAACATCCAACGGCCATACCCATCCCGAATGATACCACCTACACCCATACGATTAAGCAATGCACTCCAGCTACCATCCACAGATAGCCGTACCCGACTAGAAAAAACACTCACATTCTGGCAACCATTCAGAGATGAAGGACCAAAATTCTTGAAGTCCTGAAATGAAAGCCATATATTCCGGATAACGGAACTTAGAGACCAAGGTTGGCTTTCAAAGCAACAATTATTCCGCCATTTCCAAATCCACCACAAGATAGTAACATATAACACATTATTTTTGGCCAACAACAAACCACGCAACCAATCTAAAAAAGACAAACCTGAAGAGGTGGGAGGTAGCAATGCACCGAAATGCTGCCAGATATGCCGCACCAACGGACAGCTGCGCAAAATGTGGTCTTGGTCTTCAACGTCTGCACCACAACGTAAGCAGGAAGCAGAAGTGGACAGAGAACAACGGAATCTTCTTTGGTTTAAAGGGAGCGCATTATGAAGCATAAGCCATAGAAAGAACCGGACCTTCTCAGGGATTGGACACTTCCAGACGAGTCTCCAAACTCGAGAACCACCTGGTTCATGGTGTATAAGAAAGTCATATCCGGAAGCAACAGTATACTTACCATGTGGGCAGCCCCCCCATAAGATTAAGTCGGGGTCAGAACTAGAAGCAGGAATGGCAACATTACTAATGTCATCTCTCACAACTACAGGTAAACTGGAACATAAGATGTTGAAGTTCCAAGACCCATGGTTCCATAAATCCAAAACCCGCAAGTCAGTATCAAGAATATGAACA
>CATIWJ010157179.1:0-16480 GCA_949640765.1 Croton laevigatus | reverse complement strand
AGAAGAATGTGTCCAGGGATGCGTATGGCAACAATGACAGTAGAGATTGTTCTTGCAAATCTTCTATACTGTTTTGATTGGAAACTACCTAATGGAATGAAGACGGAAGACATGAACATGGAAGAACAACCCGGTATCAGTCTTACCCTCTCTAAAAGGACCCCTCTCATCCTTTTGCCTGTGGAGCATCTTCACTAATTGCTGAAAAGTACTTTTCCTTCTGTGAACCTTCAATCCACAATTAGCTATGGATTTGGGTAAATTGGAAGTATTACTAAGTGATGTTAATGATTTGTATTTTTCAAATTATTTTGATACAGCCTATTTCCAGTAAACATGTAATACTTGTCGGGTATTTGGTTTTTTAGAAACTAAAAATACAATTGCAGAAACATAAGATAACAAAAATATATATGAACTTATAAAAATTTATATATTAGTGAAGTAAATTTACATAGATTTATAAGCAGAAACTCAAAAAAAAAAAAAAAAAAAAGGCTAGATATTTATAGATATTTGATACACATGATAAACATATCGCATTATTCCTAAATAATAGTAACTGAATATCAAAAAATAATAACCATATTTAATTTCAAAATCAGCTCCTAAGTCAAATATTCAACACTCCTCCTTTGCTTAGGAGCTATAAATTCTTCATTACTTGATTTGTGGAGTCTTGATTATATCACCAATATCTTGCATATCCTCTTAGTTTTTTATTTTTTGGTATCATTGTTATGCTTGAAAAACAATGTAGAGCATTTGAGTTTATAGACTTGACGGTCTGTATAAATCTTCATAACAGTTTAAAGACCTGACGATCTTTTTTTTCAACTTCTTTTTAGTTTTTCCAAAATATAGCATTATTATTTTGTTAAAAAAAACTTACTCCTTCTTTTGGCATATCAAGAGCAATATTTTTGCATTTCATTTTGATCTTGAACATCTTTTTTTCCTTCGATCATTGATTATGCAAAAACTATTTTTGAAGAGCACTTTATGACCCTTTTCAAGTAGCTGTCCAACACTAAAGAGATTTTGATCAATGTAAGGAACAAACAAAAAATCAGAAATAAGTGTTTTACCTGATAAGCTTTCAATACACAGTTCCTTTGCCTTTAGCTGTAATACATTCACCATTTCCAATCCTAACTTTGGAAATGATGGTTGTTTCAAGCTCCTTGAACAGCTTATGATCATATGTCATATAGATTATGCATCCACTGTCTATTAACCAGTCAACAGAGCATGATGCCACAAATTTGTGCTCCTCCTCAACAACAGCCTTGGCTTCAGCTTCTTCTTGTCGTGTTGCTTTGCATACCCTTTCAATATGTCCCAATTGACCACATTTATTGCATTTAATATCTGGCCTCCACCAACATTTTTGTTGTAAGTGACTTGTTTTTTTTTTTTTTTTCCAATGAGGACATGGTGGATAATTCTTGCTATTATCAAAGCTAAAAGACTTTGCTTTCAAAGCACCTTCTATAGAACCTTCATTCCTCATACGTCTCCTTTGTTCCAAAACCTGTGATGGATTTAAAAGCTTCACCAAAGAAATGTTTGATAGATCTTTAGAATATTCCAAAGAGGAAGTTGTTGCTTCATATTTTTCAGGTAGTGTAACTAGTATTTTTTTCGAATTATTCTTTCATTAGAAAAATTCTTGCCAAAAAGTCTCATTTTATTGGCAATGTTAAGAAGTCTGTTAGCATACTCTTTCACTGTTTTTTATTCTTTCATAATTTGCGTTTCAAATTCATGAATTAAATTCATAACTTGCATATTGTTTACCTTCTCATCTCCTCGGTACTTTGTTTTCAAGCTATTGCCAGATTTCTGCAGTAGAAATTCATTTGCATAATTCTATTAAGAATTGATGGTGAAACAACAGAAAATAAGGACTTAGCTTTGGCTTTTCTTATGACTCTTGATTTGAGCCATTGTGGGGTTATTTCCAAGTGGTGGAATAATATAGTCTTTTTCCACAACCTCCCAAAGGCCAAAAGCCTTAAGATGAGTGTCCATCATAACAGCATCAAATTTTAGTAGAGTAATTGCAGCAAAATTAGACTTTCCCTCCATCACGCATGTTTGGTGTTTGGGTTTTGGTGTTTTAATTTTGTTTCACTCAATCTCATAGGTCCTTCGAGATAGAATGGACTCTCATACCACTTTGTTGGCTATTTGGTTTCTTAGAAGCTAAAAATACTACTGCAGAAACATAAGACAACAAAAATATATATGAACTTATGAACACTTGTATATTATTGAAGCAAATTTACATAGATTTATAAGTAGAAACTTAATAAAAACAACTAAATATTTATGCATATTTGATACACATGATAATGATAACTCATTTATCCCTAAAAACAGTAATTAAATATCAAATAATAATAACCAAATTTATTTTTAAAATCAGTCTAAGATTCAACAATACTTTCTCAGTCCCTTAAAAATTTGAGAGTGGGTTTTGACTTAAACTTGTTTCTATATGACATTTGTTAAAAAATGTTTTTTTTGGACATTATTTGTTAAAAGAGTCTTTAAGTGGTTTTGAAACTAATGAGTTGGGTCTTATTTGTCAATCTCCCTATAGCTTATTAATTTGTTTTTCCTTTTGTCCAGTTACTCTATTTGTAGACCCATTTAACTTTGAATAATTCTTGTCATACGGAGTTCATATATATTTAAGTTTTTAACCACTGACCTACATAAAAAAGCAAAAAAGTTTGAAAATATGAATTGGATCTTCTCTTTTAAAAAAATAATTACAAAACATTGTTACTTTAAACTAGGGGTGATTATTCGAGCAGATCGGGCAATTTTTACTCGATTCTTACCCTAATTAGCATATTTTTAATTTTTTTTTATCTGTTTTGCCCGAATTAGAATGTCTACTCAAATTACCAGTTTTGCTCGAATTTACCCGAATTGCCCTAATTTACACGAATTAAAAATTAAAAACTAAAATTTATCATCAGCTCCAATATAATTGTAGAATCATAAAAGCTAACACGAACCATTTCACATGCAAAATTAAATACATTACAAGTCAATATCATAGGTTTTAGTTCTATTCACTTGCTCTCAGTTTAATTTTACAAACATAGCAGTTAGAAGATGAAGAAAAATAAGAAAAATCTGCTTCTTAAAAAAGAAAAAAATGCATTAGTTTGCCTCCAATCCATAAATCAAACCAATTATCTTAATACATAATTAGTTATTGATACCCCAAAATGAAAATAAATTGATTGAAGAAAGAAAAAAACAAACAAAAAGTCTAATGAAAACAAAACGACATTGTTTTGTTATTCGGCCAAAATGGATAATTCGGGCAAAAAATTCTTTACTCGATTATTACCTTTTGCCCGATTATTATCCGAATTAACTACCTGTTTTGCCTGAATTACCCGTTTTACCCAAATTATCTTACCCATTTTACCCGTTTTGCCCGAATTACTGGTTTTACCTGTACCCGAATGCTCACTCCTACTTTAAACCACTATAAATAAAAAATAATTATTACAAAATAAGTCACTTTGGATGCTTATTTTTATTCACTGTTTTGTTATGTTTATAATATGTTTATCACATATGTGCATTTTATTTTTCTGTTTAATATTAGTTATAATTTGTTTACCATTCGTCTATACTACGTTTCTCTATTTATGATAATTTTTTTTAACATAGATATTTCCATTTCATTCATTAAAACTAGAAAAGGGTACAATGAAAAGCTTGAAAAATTCAAGCTTACAACCATAACTTTCATTCAATCTTAACCATAAATAGCTCCTACATCTAAACAAGGCTACAAATATCATAAAATTAACTTCCCTAGTACTCTTCATCTCCATTTTGGCCAGAATAGAAGTTTGAACTTTGAAATCACAGTTGGATGTGCTCTCTAAAAATTGTTGAAACCACCGTAGAGCAAAGAAATGAAATTCTTTTTGAAGACACCTACAAAATATATTAAATCCTTTAGAAAAAAGGATGAGAAGATAAAAGATTATACTCCAAATCACAGATCTATTTTTGATAAAAGAGGATAAACCCCAGCTAGATATCCAAACAAGCAATAAAATGGAGTAAACAACTTTTGAGGCGAGTTGGTATAATGGTTGTATTATATAGTTTCCTGTTAATTTGCTAATTGTGTCGCTTTCTTTTGTATCAGAACTTTTTTTTTTTTTCAGGAGTAAACACGATTAGCAGGACGGGCCCTGGGCAGGGACAGGAGGGGAGCCCGCCCAGGGCCCATAAAATCTTACTCCAATTTCAAACGGTTTCCATATAGAGTCGTACACAGAGTATGTCTTCCAGGCTGCAGTGGATTGCTGCATACTTCATTCGAGTTCTTAAATTCTGCACTCTCGCTATCCAAGAAATCGTTTCTGTTTCTCTTTAGAGAATCCAAACAAAATTCATTTGTTTCATCTTTTTTTTCCCCAGGTACATCAACAACTCGAGAATTTATATTTTGTCAGGTGAAAAATTCTTCAATTTTATTAATTTTCTTCTTTATGCCCACAATTGGTGTAACCTTTATATGGGCTATGGCAGAGCTAACTAGGAATCCAAGAGTGATAAAAGAAGAGAGCACACGAAGTTCGAACCGTTATTCGAAACAAAGAATTAAGAGTCATGGAAAGTGATATTAATGAGCTTAATTATATCAAGACGGTAATAAAGGAAACATTAAGATTACACCCTCCGGCGAGCTTAATGATGGTAATAAAGGAAATATTAAAATTACACCCTTCGGCTCCCTTATCACTTCCAAGACAAGTTATCTGAGAGTTTGAAATCAAAGGTTATAAAATTCATCCCAAAACTGTAATTTCCCATTTTGGGCGGAATAGATCAACTAATTCTTTGATTCCAATTAGTAAGAGGTATCTTGAACTAAGAAATAAATTCTAGAAGCTAAAAAAGGGTATCTTGAGCAATTTCAATAATAGGGTCCAAGTAAACATTTGAGCGATTCGATGAGACCCCAAATGTGGGGAAAACCCAAAAGAATTTTACCCCGAAAGATTTATGCACTACAAAACACTGGACCTTTCCCAGCGGCTTTTATAGGCTATGGCGTGTAGTGGTGGTTTGACCAGCCGCCGGACATCCGGCCATCCCTACATTTTAGCAGCGGTTTTTCAGTCCGATGGGTACAGAATATAGCGGCATTTTTAGCAGCGGTAATAACCGCCCTCTATGTGTATTTTTCAACTAAAAAATATTTGGCACCAAAATTTTTATAGCGGGACTTGCAGCGGCAGTTTTTAATCTGCTGAAACGTATAAATGCAGTTTTTATGCAGTTTTCCGCCAGTTAAAATATATTTTTTTTAAAGATCAATTAAAATAATTAAATATACATAAAAGCTGGCAAAACACTAATTGCGTTGTGGAAAAAAAATATTTATTTCATTAATCTTAAATTTTCAATTTCATACAGCTTTTCCTAACAAGTTAATACAAGCTCAAAATAAAGTCAAAAAAAATAAAAAACAAAAAACATGAAATTACAACAAAATCAAATACATAGTTTGATCGGCTAGTTTGTCAAGTTCAGCAACCATCTTCACTGCATGGTCAAGAAAGTTTATGTAAAACAAAGAAGACAGTTCAGTGAAAATTAAACTTTATATAATGATCAATATGAGGTTATATTGCTCAAATTAAAAGCCAGATTAATCGACAGCTCTCCCTGCGTAATGTATACAGTTGCTCACCAGAAAGCCCAAGAAAACATGGCACAAGGTATAAGTTGCTACAGGACCTAATGTGTAATGTTGCAGACTATGACTAAATCAACTAAAAATGGATTAAAGCTGTGAAATTTGGTTCAACATCTTAACCAAACAAATCTGGCTTGCGTGAAGAGAGATATGATCAAATGCAGCCAACCTTTATTGCCCAACTAATTTTGGACTAGAATTATTTATTCAAGTTCAGTAATATATTCAAGCTAAAAAAAGGGAAAAAGCCATGCTTTGTTGTAACAAAAAAACAGGGGTAATAAAAACAATAGATTACATCAAAAGCACCAGTAAAGGTCCAGCGCAGTTGATTGGTCTTCAATAATATAACTGAAATTGGTGGCCTGTACTTTGAGATCAACCTGCCTTCATCCATAAGTAAAAGTCAATTTAAATTCCAAAATCAAAAACGAAAAACTTTCGGTATGTAAACCTGATTTCAAAAAGAAAAGCTTGGCTTCCAATCACATTTGTGTTTTGCATAAGAATTATAACAAGAAAAGAACAATAAAAATAAAAGTGAAAATGGAAAACCAAGAAAGAGTACAAGAATATGAATAATAGTAAAAGTGAAGACTAGTACAAGAATAAAAATAAAATTGTGTTTTGCAGCTCTTCCTGTAAAAGTGAAGGCTAATATAACAGATGCCTTCACCTTGATGGCTGCAAGCACCTTGTTTACCAAGAAAGAGTACAAGAATAAGAATAATAGTAAACAAATTTTCATGCCCACAGTTTATAACAAAAGCAATGTTGCAATAACAGAATAGTCAAAACACACTACAACATATTACATCTCTAGCCACAATTTTGTGACTAAGCCTAAAATTTTAGTGGCTAAATGCCTTTGTCACAACAAGTTTTTTCCATGGCACGTAGCTAGAAGTGGCATAACTAAAGCTTAGCCACGGGATTTAAATGAGTTGTGACTGAAATAAATATTTATAGCCACAAAATCTATGTGTTGTGGCTAAAAAATATATTTGTAGCCCTGTGACTTTTTTTTATATAGCCACATGACTATATGTGTTGTGACTAAAGAATTGAAAATAGTCACACACTTATAAGTGATGTAGCTAAATTTCAGCCACGATATTTAAGTCTATTATAATTAGAACTAATATTTCTTGCCACATAATTTGTTGTAATATAACGGAAGGATAAATATATTTTGCCACAAAAATAAAGGATTAAAACAAAATTTAGCCACAAAAAATAAATACTTGTAGCTATTTTCATTTATAGCATGAATATAATTTTATAGCTAAATGAATTTTTTTTTTTGCCATAAACATAAATACGTGACAAATTTTATAACATCTAACTATGATAGATTAATCCATAGCTAAAAGTAACAATAATTAATACAAATAATCAAATCATAAAAATAATTGTTTAATAAAAAAACTATTTTTATATTATTATTAATATTTTAATATAATTTTTGATAAATTATAATCACTATTTAAATAATACAATGTGAAAAAAAAAATAGCCTCCATTATTTTAACGGAAGGTCTTTTATGGAAAGAAGTCATCTTGACTCCATTTCTCAGAACCATACTTGTCAATTAGTGGATCTCCTCCGGAAACTCAACCACTAAATTCTAAATAAATTTTCAAATGCAAAATGAAGGCATATGGAAGCATCGATAAGTATAAGGCTAGGTTGGTTATAAAAGATTTAGTAAAAAGGAAGTTCTTGATTATTTTGATACTTGGGCGGAGCCAGCTAGTGTCCTATAGGGGCAAGTGACCCTGCATTTTTTAAAACACATGCCATGGCCAGCGGTGGTGGTTCTTCAGAAAGAAACGACGAAGAAGAAGAATGAAAGAAACGAAGGAAGAAGAAAGATATCAGTTCAAAACGGTGGCCTTTAAATTAGCTTTTTTTTTTTCAGTTCAATAAAAAAGGCCCATTTATTTCATCTTTCTTTGATCGGCCCAGTGACCTTCGTATTCCTCTCTTGCTTCTTCTCTTTTAGCCTTTCTTCCCTAATTTCATTTGCCTGTTTCTTTTTTCCCTTTTGATCTCTATCTTCTTTTCTTCTCATTCTCTCTCTCTCTCTCTTTTTTTTTTCATCTTTACCTAAGAATCTGTGGCTTTTGAGTTCAATCTGTGGAAGAAAAGGATGGGAAATGGTTACAAGATGTGGCCGCTGTCAACTACCGCCCTCTCCTGCTCGGTGGAATTAGAGGTAAGTTAGGTTAAATATTTTGTGAAATCTAAATTTATAGAGTTAGTTAATTTAAATTAAATTAAATTAATTTTTTAGGGTTTAGATTAGAAATTGAAAAAATTAACGTAAATTACTGTCGAATTGATGTCTGAGATGGCAATTCCTCTCAATCATACAACACATTTGTTGTCAAATTAGATTATTAGAGGCCCTGTGATATTGAAACCAATATTGGTATCAAGGATATGGAATTTGAAGGTCAGCAAGTTTATGAATGTGTGGGGCATTAGGTTTTGCTGGGGGCAATTTGAAATCAGAGAAGCTTGCTAATATGTTTTATTAAGTTGTAGTTTGAATATTTATGAGTTTGATTAAATTTTGTAAGACTTTTTTTATAGTTTTATGTTTTTATTTTTTTTATTTTTTCTTGATAGTAAGCAGTATTCAGTATCAGTGGTGACCCCGTACTCCAAAAATTTCGTACTCTAAAAATTTTGTGTCCGCCTCCATTAGAATATACTTGCAATCACTGCTTTGCGAAATCTTGAAGTACATCAAATGAATGTGCAGAAAGTCTTTCTAAATGAAGATTTTGAAGAAGAAATTTATAACAAATAGCCAGAAGGCTGTGTAGCTCTAGATCAGGAAAAGAAAGTTTATAAATTTGTGAAATCTTTATATAGTTTAAAATAGGCACTAAAATAGTGGTATAAAAAATTTGATGATGCTATAATATCTAATTAATAAGTGTGACAAATTATATTTAAGCTAAAATAGATTACTAAGAGTTGCTTTCCGAGGTGATAGGTCCACCAATAGAACATATGGACTCCAGAAAATGGGGTAATAAGTTAGAATAGCTGTCAAAGATTGAGATTCACAAAAATCTTTTCTGTATTTTTGTTTCTGTTTTTTCAAACGATATCTAACTGAAAAGTAAATATAGAAATTGAAAATATATTTTCAGATCAATTGCAGCCACATTTATTTAGGAGATAAAGCATTTTTTGTTTTGCTAATATATACCAAGCTTTCATTCCCTTGGAAAATTATTTATTTAATGTTTTATTTATTTAGTTATAAACCAGACATCACTTATCAGAGCTATCAGTTCAGTACTGTTTTATGTCGTGTAATGCTTGCTTTATCATCACGATGCATTAATTGCATATCCCTGATGATCTCTCAATAATTCTTCAATTTTTTTTTTGTTTGTTTTTCTTTCCAAATTTTTGTAAATGAACAGGTTATAACAGACAGAAAGTTGAATCCTGTGCTGCTCAAATTAAAAAAGTAAAAGGTTGAACCTGCAAGCTGAACCTCTAATGGCTTCTTACATAGATGTAGCTAAGTGGGTTCTTGTTCTTTTAATCTTCTCTATATTACTTATAATAAAAAAGAAGCAACAGCAGCAGCAGCTTCCACCAAGCCCACCTATGCTTCCCATTTTTGGAAACTTACACCAACTTAGAGATTTGCTTCCCCATTCTTACTGGGAACTGTCCAAAAAACATGGTCCTGTCATGCTTCTTTACCTTGGTAAAGTCCCAATTGTTGTAATATCTTCTGCCGAGGCAGCAAAAGAGGCCTTAAAAGTTCACGATCTTGCTTGTTGCAGCAGACCTAAGCTTTCAAGTGCTGGAAGAATGAGTTACAATTTTAAAAACCTTGCTTTTGCACCATATGGTGATCAATGGAGAAACATGAAAAAACTGCTTCTTTTAGAGCTTTTTAGCTTGAAAAGAGTAGAGTCTTTTCGGTTTGATAGAGAAGAAGAAGTAGATTTGTTCATCAATTCTATTTCTAATTCTGCAGCTTCTGAAACTACTATTAATCTTACTGAAATGTTATTTTCGGTTACTGCAAATATCACGTTTCGAATGTCTTTCGGGTTTGATTATCGTGGGACTAGTTTTGACAGAGACAAATTTCATGAAGTGGTTCATGATTTTATGGCTGTGGCTGCAAGCTTTTCTAAAAGTGAATTGTTCCCATTTCTAGGTTGGGTTTTTGATTGGATAGCTGGTCATCATACTCGGACTGAAAAAGTTTTTCATGATTTGGATTCATTTTTTGAGTACGTAATCGATGATCATCTTAAACCAGGAAGGAAAAAGGAAAGGGATGACATGATTGATGTGTTGTTAGGAATACAGAAGGAACAAGCTGAGCTTGGCATGGCTGACTTCACTAATGATAACATTAAGGCTGTGCTTTTGGTAAGCTCCCAACATTCTATTTATGATTATATTAGATATAACTTAGCCGCAAGTGCATTTGGATCTACCATTTTTTTGCCAGAGTTCCATTCCCTATTACTTATATGAATCCTGTAATTCTTTGATTTTCCCATCAGGATTTATTTGCGGCCGGAGTAGACACTGCTGCGATAACGGTAAATTGGGCAATGGCAGAACTGTGTAGGAATCCAAGAGTGATGAAGAAAGTGCAAGATGAAATCAGAAATGTTGTCGGAAAGAAAGGAAGAGTAACCGAAACCGACCTTGATCAGCTTGAATACTTGAAAATTGTAATAAAAGAGACGTTCAGATTCCATCCTCCTACTCCACTGCTACTTCCAAGAGAAACAATGTCTCACTGTAAAATCAATGGCTATGACATTCATCCCAAAACACTAATTCAAGTTAATGTTTGGTCAATCGGACGCGATCCGAAGTACTGGAAAGACCCAGAACAGTTCTTCCCTGAAAGATTTGCCGATAGCTCTGTTGATTTTAAAGGACAAAACTTTGAATTTTTGCCATTTGGAGCAGGAAGAAGAATGTGTCCTGCGATACGTATGGGAACAATAACGGTAGAGATTGTTCTTGCTAATCTTCTGTATTGTTTTGATTGGAAACTTCCCAATGGGATGAAGATGGAAGACATGAACATGGAAGAACAAGTGGGTATCAGTGTTACCCTCCCTAAGAAGACACCTCTCATCCTTTTGCCTGTGGAACATCTTCATTGATTCTCAAAAAAGGTAATAAAAGAGAATTTCAAGATTTCACCCTCCTGCACTTTTGTTACTTCGAAGACAAGTTAATCTTATAGTTTAAAATAAGCGATTACAGAATTCAACCAAAATCTCTAATCCAAGTAAATGTTTGTGTGATCGAACGAAATTCCAAATATTGAAAAAACCCAGAAGAACATCAACATGGAGGAGCAAGTTTTACCCTGTGTTTGTATGTATCTCAAACTTGTACCTTCTAGTTGCAATTATAATGTCTAGCTAAAGAACATTGCTTGATGCACATATATGCTGTAAATTCAATTTAGTCAGTCAACTTAATTATTTTGCTTGGGAAAAAAAAAAAACCTTAATTATTTTACTTCTAAGTAAATTTATACTATTTAAAGAAACCTGTGTCTTTCATTTCTGCATTCTGCATTTTCCAATTCTGCATTTGTGCATTTCCAATTCTGCATTCTGCATCTGTATTTCTACATTTTCATTTTTGCAATTTCAATTCTGCATTTCTGCATCCTACATTTCTGCATGCCCAATTTTGCCTGCATTTTGAAATGTCAATGCTGCATTTCTGCATTTTGCATCCTGCGTTTCTGCATTTACAATTCTGCATTTTGCATTGTGCATTTCACAATAATTATAAAGGCAACAAACAGATGCGAAGCTTAACACTTCCAGCACAAACTTCAGAAATAACAGAAACTCTCACTAGTTCATGTTTTCTGCACACAGCACACGCATACACCTTACCTTTCTTGACAATTCACCCTGAAAAAAAAAAAAAAAGCACAATTCACAGTATAAAGAAATAATTATGAATACAAAGAATATGTAACAATAAAATTGCTTCTATTGATGAAATTTTAAAGTTTATAACATTTTGACAAAAATGAAATGCATTTCAGGGAAAAAAAAAAAATTCACAAAGAAATACACAATTCTCACTTTCAGTTTATTACATTTTGATGAACAGATTGACATGAATTCTTTCGCACAAATGAGTTTGAGCAGCTATTGAATATTAAGAGCTTTGGTTGAAGAAATCCAAAAACAAATGGAAGCTATAGCTTTTGAAATGTGATTTCAGAAGCAAAAACAGGTAACTTGACATCTACAGATTTCGAAACAAAAAATCATTCAATTCCAAAATTCATTCACTTTTGAAACACAAAAAAGAGGAAAATTGATGGATTTTAGAGGAAATATGGGAAAGTGTATAAAGTTAAGAGTTTCAATTAAGAGCAACAATCTCTTTCCGATGCGAATCTTTTTCAGAATCAATGATTGATTTGTAGAAGCCAAGAAATCGGGGGAAAGCAAGAGCTAGGGATTTCAATTTACTGGAGCAACATTTTTCGATTTTATAAGTAATTATCTTTCACAAACGACGGTCTCCATGAAGAAATTTGGGATTTCGTCGATACCGAGTTGAGATCTCAGACGAACCCTTTCTCAGAACTCGTAATTTTGATTTGAACCAGTTCGGTTCACTTATCAAATTCCAACTCATAAATAAGGCATTATCTAAATAATAGCAGACAGAGCAAATATATCTAAACAAATCATCGGAGCATAAATTTAAAGAAAATGTAAACCACATGTAGACAAAGGTCATAAGGAAATAAAAAATTTCAACAGATATTAATGTCTTAGAAAATAACAAAATAATAGAAAAAACAAGTAAAATAGAAAACAATGATTCGCCGAGTGGTTGCAAATATAAAAAGAGTGAAGAGGGAGACAACAGTAAATAAGTAGAGGAAATGAGATTTCCACAATAATAAAGAAATAATCTAGATAGATATTGGCTAAATTGCAACAACAAAATATTCTATAAGTTGAAGGCAAGAGTAACTTCAAGAGCAGAAATCACACAACTAAATATTTAGGTTTAATGCAGGACTAAAATTACGAAAATGCTATTGAACGGGGCATGTTTTATTTTTCAAACCCGTCCCCGCCCCATTACCCAACGGGTCGGAGAAAATCATCCCCACGCGGGTCAGATTAGCGGATATCCCCAACAGATCGGAACTCATGCTCAACCCTAAGTTTAACCATAGCTATTTATGCCTTAATTCCAACTAGATCCCTTAAGATTTAATTTTATGTCAATTCAGCCCAAATTTCAAAATTTGGATACAAATGTCACCAAATTTAAACTCCTAAATTTTATATTTTTATAAAAAAAATAAAATTAGATAATATGTGAAGAATCTCGAGATCATTTTCAATAATAACTCACAATTTTAAAAATTTAACTCAATATGAAAATACAATGCAAATTACATATGAGTTACTTTTTAATTTTAACATTATGACATCTCATTTCACATCACTTTGAATAGGAAAATTCAAACTCAGTCAATTAGGACTCGAGGATAAAAGATTTACCACTTTTGCTAGCCCCTAATCACTCATTACACATCACATTATTATTATAGATTTATATAGAATGATACTATATTTTTCATGAGATGTAATTCCAATTACAAAAGCATCAATTTGGCACGTTTTTATGCAATATATAAAGAAAAGCATGTAATGTATTCACTGTTCTATTGTATTAGTGGTTGAGAGGTTGATGGGTATATATATATGTATATTGGTTTGCCGAAGAACGAGTTATAATATATAACACACTAAAACAGGAGGGAGACAAGTACTGTTGATAACCCTCTGTGAAGTAAAAGGACATCGTTTTGGTGAGTACGACACCGTTTTTGTTTTACACCCCATACATAAAACGCATATTGGCTTATTTTACCTCTTTCTCCTTCTTATGTTTCTACTGCGATATTTGCTCCCATCATTCTAGGTGTTATCTAGAGTTGTAGTTGAGTATCATGGAGAAGAGTTTGTCCATGATTTCTGTGTTTACTAGGGTTTGGCAAATTTGAGGTATTTATTTGTTCTTTTCTATTTATATTTTCAGAACTTAGAATTCGAATTTGCATGTAATTGGTTTTCTATTCAGTGTCTCTAATTGCATGCAATTGATTTTTTATGTTAAGATTGAGTTATTGAAGAGAGTAACTGCATATTACCCATGATCTAAACACACAATTTGAACCAAAAAAAAAAAAAAAATTGAAAACTCAAACAAATTTGTTCTTCTTGATTTATGTTTTCAGAATTTAGAATTTGAATTTGCATGTAATTGATTATTTATTTTTCCAGTGTCTCTAATTGCATGCAATTGATTTTTCGTATTAAAATTAACGGAAAGGCCAGAATACTCGAGTTTGAGTATCGATCTATATCTATTAGTTTAGTATATTCGTGGCTAGTGGGTGCACAGTAAAATTTATTTGAAAGTTTCTTAATTTTGGATATTTTTTTTTAATATTCTAGAGTTTGAATGGTTAATAGTAGAGGTTATCTTGTAAATATAAAAATGTGAGGGGCTAATAAGTCACGGCAGAAATGTAATTTAACATTAGAATAAGGGTTAGATTATACAATATTCCATCGTTCAAATTTTAGCAGTAACAATCCCTTCTTTCTCCGTTATTTAGTATTTTAATTAATGATGAGTGTATTTCTCTTAAAGAGATTAGGTTCCTCAATTCTGTGTAAATTCGTCACTGAGTTATGAATTAACTGCATGTCATTTACCTAAGAATAGGAAATTAAATTAATGTATATTGTTCTGATTTTTATTTGACGTGTATGATTAAATTTGTAGCCAGTTACAGAGAGGATTATTCCATTGATCTTGGTGAGGTTCTATAATTTCTCTTCAAAATATTGTATAGGAGTAAAAGTAGTAGAAATATGAATAACATGCTTTAAACTTTAATGATGAATGTAAACAAAATATTTATATTAATCAAATGAAGAGATATAGCATGTACTCCAAAGAGACAATAAAACACAGTTTGGAAGATACGAAATTATGATTTTGCTAGTTAACATGCTTGATGAATTTTGAAAGATGGTTAGTGGACACTATGACATTGTCTGCAAAAAGTAAGTACTATGCCAAAAGCTATTGGATGAGGTATTTAACACATTTGATGGTTAAACTTAACGTGCTACGTTTTTGACTTTGGGTGGGCATGATATTGGATGAGGTATTATGCCAAAAGCTATTGGAGTTGTTATGATATGTAATGATTTTATTTAATTTTTTCTAAATAATCCTAAATGTTTTTTTTTCTTTTGTTTTGTTATTTGTTCCTGTGAATGTATCCTACTAGCAAATCGTGCCTCCTGTGCTTGATTCCTTTTCAGATCAAGATAGCAGAGTTCGTTATTATGCTTGTGAAGCTCTATATAATATTGCAAAGGTTTGAGTGAATTTCATTTTCATATTTCATTTGAATTTTTTGTCCCTGGATATTTAAGGTCCTTACAGTGGCGCATGTTAATCATTTTTAGGTGGTTAGAGGAGGTTTTATTGTATTCTTTAACAAAATTTTTGATGCACTGTAAGTTTTCAGCAGACTCAGATGCCAATGTATAGAGTGCTGCCATCTTTTGGATGGGCTTGTAAAGGTTATTACTTTTTCCTATTTTTGATTGATAGGTATCCCCATAAAGAAATAACTTCTCACACTCTACTACATTGATACAGGACATTGTTACTGAAAGTGATCAATTCAGGTATGTTTCAATTGCAGTTCTGTGGCAAGGTTATTAATACATGTGGTTAACTTCCTCAGCAATATTTATCTCTAATGTTTTTATGGTGTTCTTTGTCAGCATTCAAGAATTTATACCATTGTTGAGAGAAAGTATGAATGTCTTAAACCCTTATGTCCATCAATTTTTGGTTGGATGGATCACTGTATTGGACAGCGTTCCAGATATAGATTGTGAGACCTTCGATTTTTGGGTATTGAAAAATTAGAGTTGAGTTGGCAATTTGGGAATTCTAAATAAATGAATAGTAAAAAAATTTAATTACAATAAAAAAAAATAATAAAAAAAAATATATATAGTAATAATAGTAATAATAGAATATATATGACAATATGATTAATTAAATGTTGTTGGAATAAATATTGTATAGTAATAATAATAATATAAGAAAATAAAATAAAATAAATATAATATAATAGTGATTTGGTTAAAAGAATAGTAGAGTTGTGGGTAAGTGGAAGTAAAGGTTATTAGTTGTTGAAATAGAAATAAAAAAAAAAAAAAGGGATAGGCTTTTGAAACGGGAAAAAAAAAAAAATATATATATATATATAAAGCAAGTGGTGGTTTTAAAATATAATATTTAATGTTAATGGAAGTAATGATTATAGAATGAATAATTACAAATAAAAAGAATATAGTGTACGAGTATAATTATTATGAGAGGATGTTTTAGGGAAGTGGGGAATTATGTTTGTAAAAAAAATATATATATATAAATATATAAAGCAAGTGGTGGTTTTCGAGAAAAAGAGAGAGGGGTTGTCAGTAGTTGGAATATGAAGCATATATTATAGTCTAAATTTTGAAGAAAAGAGTTGTTATTTATTAAGAGAAGTAGAATGGAGTTTAGCCTTGGGAGCAGGTGAAGAAATTAATATTGTGAGAGAGAGACATTGATTG
>CATIWJ010157160.1:0-10740 GCA_949640765.1 Croton laevigatus | reverse complement strand
GTCGACCGTGTTTTATTTATCTTAATTATCCTAGTTAGTGCCACTCTCATTATTGTTATCTCCATTTATCTATTTTATCCATATTTTATTTATTTTCAATTATTAAACATAATTTAATTAATTTGGTACTTTTACGATATTTGCATTTTTGGTCAATCTGATTTCCGGTTCATCAAACGGAGTCCAAATTTAGGTTCGGGACGTCGAAACGGTGCAATATAGGTTCTGTCCGAAAATCGTTCACCGGAGGGGAATATTCCGGTCACCGGCAGAGGAATATTCCGGTTGTCGGAAAATTCCAAACTCATCGAATTTCAAATCCGAGCACACTAACAGATTCGTCTCAAAGCAAGGATTCTAAATATGCAAACACTTCCAACAGACTACCAGCCAAACGGCCGGAAAATCAAGAAAATCTGATCGTCGGTCGCCGGAAAACTCATCTTCCGTTTCCGGTGACCAAACAACCTAATCTCTACGTCAAAATGAAGCTCAGGTGAAGGGGATTCAGATTTTACCTTAAAACTGGCCGGACTACGGCCGCAGGAGGTCGAAAAATTGCTCCAAAGTGTTCGATGAACAGTGGCGCGAGGGAAACGGCGGATCTTCAGGCCGTGAGTATGGCTGGAGAAATGGTCGGCTGACGACAGTGCTTAGCTCCTCAGACTCCTCAAGCCTTCCTCTTTCCTATCTCCGGTGAGTAGAGGGAAGAAGATAGGCGGTGGTGGCGAAGATCGCGTCGACAGTCGCGATCTCTCCCCTCTCTCTCCTCTGTTTCTTTTCCCTTAGACTCTCTCTCGTTTTCTTCTGGCTTTTCGGCCTATGGTGGCTGGAAGGGAACTTGAAGGTGGTGGTGGCGACACCGGGTCGGCGGCGATGGGCGCAGCGGCGGCCTAACCGGCGGCCACTTCTTCTTCCTCTTCTCTCTTTTCTTTCTTTTTTCTGTTTTCACGTCCCAATTCCCATTCAATTTTTCACTTTCCCTTTCTTACCATTTACTTCCAACTTCACACACCTTCTACACTCTTCTAATTTACATCCACCACATAATTATTTTATTATTATTTTACTCTCTCCTAAATTCTTCTACACACTTCTTTAATTATTCTTTATTATTTTATACATACTTCCACACACTTCTAATTTTATATATATACCACATATTATTATTATTATTATTATTATTATATATCACAACTTAATATTATAATTATTTTATCCCCTTGCTTTGGATCAATTAAAATTATTGAATTCTCGGGTCCATACTAACACGTTAGTTTACTAGCGTACTTTCCATTTTCATAATTTCTATATCGGGCTCCGCATTTATCAAACTTTATTTAAGTGTTGGATTTTCGATGGATTACAATTATAACCTTAATATATCCTTTTGTTAATTTAGCTTATTTATTAATAATTATTTCTATCATTATAATCAGGATACTTGACTCAAGTATTATTTTTATATGGTGTTTATTTCTATTTATCTCTTAAATAATCTTTATGAAAATTATTTGTATTTACTCATTCTCGTTGACCTCTTTAATCATTCTTCCCATCTAAATTAATCGGATTCAAATTGCATTCTGTCAATATTGTTGGATTCCGAGGAACCGTCGCGCGCGAGACCAGATGGTCGCGAGCGAGACGAGCCTCAAGAAGATCATCGCGAGCGCGACAACCACACGATGCGTGACGGTCGCGTGCGCGATGAATGCCATGAAATCCTCCTATTTCTCCACAAGGTAGTCGCGAGCGCGACAACCACACCGGAGCGTGATGGTCGCGTGCGCGACACCTGATCTGGATGTGACAGCATTTCCCAAGAAGCATGAGCAGGTTGTAGCTGAAATATTAAAATATGAACTAATATTCAAATTATCAAGGAAGCACTAAATATATGATAAGTGCTCAATTTCGAATCAATTGTTGCTGAAAAATGGAAATGTTTTGTTGTAATATTTAAATTAAGTGAATGCAACATGCCTTATGCAAATTTATAAATTGATAGCCTAACTGAATTTATATTACCATATGAAGTAATAACACAAGCTTTATCATTTAAAATTGTATGATACTGGGCTAATCAAAGATTGTATCTTTTAAGGTTGATGGTTGTTATGTGATTATTATAATTATAGATTTTGTTTCAATTGTTTGGTTAATTTTGGCTCTATTTATGTTTATAATTAAGGAAATGATGGGTAGTGAATGGTGGTGGCTGAAGAAGATGAAGCAATGGATAAGGAAAATGAATGATCCGTTGAATGAAGTAATGCTACCTGACTATATGGTGTGTGAAGAGAAACAAGGTAGTAGGCACTAAAGAATTGCCATTGCAGCTGTCAAATTATATATTCTTATTCTTGGTTGCTAAGATTAATGTAAGCCTCATCTAAGATTAGGACTCTCCAAAGGGTGTGGTAGCCCCATAATCGAGCTAGAGAGAGGTAGCCCTCACTTGGGCTAAGAGTGAGATGGCTCTATCTAAGCTAGAGATGAGGTTTCCTTCACCTGAGACTTTCAGTGAGGTCGCCTTTACTTAGTCCAGAAGGGAGGTCACTTCTATCTGGACAAGGAGAGAGATCGCCTTACCAACCTCGACCTCATCTCCCGGCCTAGCTTTTGGACCCCGAGAATCTATGAGCCTCTTGGACTCTAAGATTCAAAGGGCCTGAAGAGTCCTATTAGACACGAGAATGTAGGAGAATCACTGCCTATATAAGGCCAACCTCCGGCCTCTATTAGACATAATCACATATGAGACTTCCATTGGCGTAATGAGCGTGGACAAAGGCATTTTCTGAGCTTCAGATCAATTACTAAAGAACTATAAGTGTAGAGGAGAAAAGGGGTACACAGGATGGTCAAGACCATCAACCTGCTGGTCTTTACCTTCCTCCTATCTCCTAAAGAGCGAGCGCCTCACTACCCTTGGGAATTGGATCTGTTCCACTCTCGTACACCCCTACCACCTGAGACTTTCAACTAAGACTTTCAATTAACAATTGGGACACTTGAATTCCTAAATGTTTAGAAATTATTTGTGTTACTATATTTTGTAAGATTGTAGAAAGAGAGAATGTAAAGAAGTAGTTTTAATGAAGAGAACTAGAGAAGATGAGAGTGGTCAGTAATGAAAGTGGAGTGTCCCTCTGGCAAAGCCTGTCAAATTTTTTAGTCTAGTAGAAGAGAATGTTACTACAAGCTCTATTAGATGTCTCTCTTATCATTTTCTGTTTCTGTCGTATTTTCTATTTTCGATAAAGATTGCCATTCTTTTGGCAGTGTTGTAATGTTAGGAAGATAGATAATTAGTCCATTACTTGAATTTATTATAAAATTTCATTCTCTATAATATGATCTCCTTTTTAATTTGTCATCTCATACTCTTCTTTTACCAACTTATATTTGGTGTTATCAATTTTGTTCAACAAACTTCACATAGAAGATGAGCGAAAAAAAAAAAGATGAAAAGATTTAAGTTGTCGTTAACTCTCTATAGAACAAAGTTTCATCAATTTTGTTCAACAAATAATTTTAATAAGTATTTCAAGTATTACCCAATCAAAAATTTAATTTATAATATATATAATTTTAGTTATTTACTTGGTTTAATGCTTTAACTTGATTATCTAAATTAGGCTCTAACTTTTGAATCACGTTTTTAAGTCCATCCATCACTTCTCTTTCTTTCCTAATGTCATGTTTTTCAACAAAGTTTTAGTCATGAAATGATAAAAATAACTCTTTTTTTTTCAACAAAAAATATTAATATATGTAACCATTCCCTGCTGCATGTAAATCATAGTGCAATTGAAAGTTTCATCTTTCATCAATGATCAATGATCCTACAATAATTTACATAACTTCTGCAATTATCTTTTATTGCCAATTTTGCTCTCTCTATTACTTTATAAATGAAGCCCATTGTTGGCTTTTCATCACCATCCACCAACCTAAGAACTTTCAGCAAAGGCTCTTGAATTTTAAGAACCTCATTTGCTTTTTGCCAAAATTTTCTACCCTCAAAAGACAAACACAAAATAATTTGTTTAATTTCAAAAGCTGGGCCACTCGTAGCTTTTACCATACTTTGATGTCAACCACCCTTCAGACTCAAACATATTTTTCAACCCAATCCTATGTCGCACTTTCTATAGCAATGAAGTTGGTGGCAAATCTAGTGATATCGAGCTGGATGATTTCTTTACCTTCAGTGAATTTCTTCATGTAATTACATACCCAATTATGATTGTAAATGCATTGGGTAATAATCTTGGCTTGGTTAACAACTTCTTTAATATTTTTTCTTTTTCCAATATCTTCCAATATCAAATCAATACAATGAGCAGCATAAGCAGTCTAATATATATAGGGAAATTCATCCATCAAATTTTTTTCGCCAGCTTTCATTGCAGCTTCATTATCAGTTACCATCTGAACAACTTTTCATGGCCAATTTCTTGAATAACACTGTTCATTAAACTAAAATAATAGTAAGCATTTTTACATTGGACAAGTGAGGTATCAACTAACTTGTAAAATATTATTCCACGATTAGAGTAAATCAAAAAATTAATTATTGACATTCTAGTTATTCCACTCCATCCATCACACATAATAGTAACACCTCGTATGTTCCAAATGGATTCAAAAGAAGTAATGTATTCTTTCATTAATTTATATTCATTAAGAAAAAAATACATCTGCAATCTCATAAGGAGTAGGTGGAGGTATATTTAGTCCAACTTCAGCAGCAGCTCTCAGCAATGGTCTTGTCCAAGGTGAATCAGCAATTTAAAAAGGCAATCTGTTATGTATGGAAAAATTACCAAATGCTTTCTTTAGTTTTTCTTTTTGATTCTTGAACCATTTTGAATTGACTTTTGGTTGCTTGCTTTGAACTTTTCTTTTCTCTATTTCAGCCTCTTTAGCAGCTAACCGTGAAGTTGGAGTCGACCTAGGTGGAAACCTCGAGCCCACTACACCCCTTTCATGCACACTAAAAGATCGCTGCGTGCTTTGATTTTGTCTACTACTGCTACCTGTATCATAGGTTGCTCCTTTACTACGCCTATACAAATCTTTTTGATATTGTCTACTGCTTTTACGTCTAGCTTGTTCAAATGCCGCATCTTCATCTACATCCTTTGTTTCAGTCATCATCATAATTTCATCTTCAAGGTCTTTTTCTTTTTTTTTTTTTGGTTTTTGGCTTCTTCAAAATCTTTTAGGAGCTTATACATGTCAGTTTTCACATCTTGCGGAACATGTTTACATGACTCAACTTGACCCGTCAAGTGAGCTAAATGTTGTTTTAATCGAGTTATCCCACCAGTTATTTTTTTATTACAAAAATTGTACAAGAGTTCTCCCTTTTTTCTTGTTGGAGTGGCAAAATTCCATCCCACATCATTGCTAGGCTTTGAACTTGGCTCCTGATTGCTTGAATGAGGCATTTTTATCCTACATATAATAAATTATATACCCACAAATAGCCATCAAAACATCAAAATAATTTGATTTACTCTATTTCTATAAGTTTTATAAAAGACATTTCAAAGTAATTAAAGTAGCAACAGATTGCAAAGTGGACATCTACGGCAATCAAGATACATATATACTAATCTATAGTTAAATACCCAACAGCCACATAGTTTTATCACTTAAATGTATAAATAATATGATATTTATACAATAAATAATTGAAATATATGCAAGTATTTGATATATTTGCATTTTATTCAAATATAATAACTAAAAGATTGATAAGAAGAAAACAAACCTTCAAAACGTAGGGCAGAGTAGTAGTATAAGCAAGCAATGGAACTCTTTTTTCTCATAAAATACATGCAAATTTCAACTATATTTCTCGTTCTCTCTAGCAGCTCTCACTCTCAAATTTACTGATTTAAATTATTGAAAGATTTTTTTTTCTTATTTTGCTTTCATTTTACAAATAAAAGTTGGGTAATACATAGTTTGATCTCCCAGCTATGGCAAAAAAATCATTTGGCTCCCTTACCTTTACGGGGAGCCAGTTTGCTTCCTAATATTGCAAAAATCAATATTTTTGCTCCTTCATCACACATGCTCAGACA
Organism: Croton laevigatus; assembly: GCA_949640765.1. Classification (NCBI taxonomy): domain Eukaryota; kingdom Viridiplantae; phylum Streptophyta; class Magnoliopsida; order Malpighiales; family Euphorbiaceae; genus Croton; species Croton laevigatus. Next base: position 4,636 of record CATIWJ010157160.1, on the reverse strand, counting down.
GCTTCGTTGTACGTGTAGTATACGCACGCTGACTTGAAAAAAATGCTAACATAGCAATGAGCAGAAACAATTTTGCCCCTTAAACATTGGCAAAAAGCCACTTCATTCCTTAAAATATGCAAGAAACCATTCTGCTCCCTGAACTTTAAAAAGTTGATACATTTTGCTCTATACAATTTATTTTTATAATTTTTTTAAATGAAATATGTAATATAATTTTAAATATTCTAAAATAAATTATCCAATAAGAAAAAAAAATACATAAAACGGTTTTACAATAAACAATGTATAAATAATAACCAACAAAAATAAAAATTAATTTTTCAATTAAATGATACCCTATTTATATGGTATAAACTAGGGGTAGTTTGTGTTTTTTTAAAAAATAGCTAGTATTAGTTTGAACATTTATATACATATATATATTTTTTATTTATTTATACATATATAATTTATGCAACGGAATTTTTAGGATTACGACTACCATGTCTAATTACTCGCTCTGCTTCACCTCACCTCGTACACAGTAGTAGAAACTAGTTACGTTCCCCACCCTACTACCTATTTTTCATTATACGCACAGATCAAAATGGGGCAGGTTACAAAAAATTTCACCCATCTGCCATTCCTAAGATTAAAGAAGATGATGGATTTTTTTTACTATTTTTTTTTTTTGTGAAAATTGATAATAATAATAATAATAATAATAATAATAATAATCTGATAAAGGACTTAAATAAATCATTCTGAAAAGTTCAAGGATTAAAGTGGTGTCTCACAAAGTTTAAGGAGAAAAATGACTTTTTGCTAAAAGTTCAGGAGCCAATATGGTTTCTACTCCTTACCACGTGGCACTGTTCACATGCCCATGCACGATTATAGTCCATGCGCCAAATTTTTGTGTGCCGAAGGAGCAAAATATATTGATTTTTGCAACGTTAGGGAGCAAACTGGCTCCCCGTAAATGGAAGAGAGCCAAATGATTTTTTGGCCATAGTTGGAGGATCAAACTATATATTAACCCTCATTCAACTCATAACTGAGCTACAAGAAGTATCAAATGGTTGAAGGACGATAACAATGAGAAGAGTATGTAATCAACTCTCAAAATCCTTTTTTACTTCTTTAAGTCGATCTTTCAAAGCATAATGGCCGCTTTACCACAAAAAAAAATAAAGCAAAGCAGGGAAGTCATAATATGATTAAATTAATTATGTTGACTGGAATACCATTTTCTAAATCTTCCCAGTATAATGCGAACAAGAGTGGGATGGGTGTCGATGTTCTAACTACAACGATTGGGTGTGGTTGATGAATGATGAATATAAAAAATGACAATGTAAAATTCTGCCATTCTACAGTACAAGAGAGGGTGTGAGGTTATTGGTTCATGGATTCTACTATATAACAAATGGATGAAATAGATACTGATGCGTTGGGCAACCGAACATTATAAAAATCATAATGTGAAACTGCCAGGGCCTTGGCAAATCCCGAGCAGTTCACTCTCTCAAAGGTATGGCATATAAGTCAAAGATTGTTTTTTCGATGGAGACTAGACTAGATAGGAGACAGGGTGTAAAGGATTATGGGAATCTCTAATCAGTTCAGGTGGTGGTGGCTTTTTGTTTCAGTTGGATGCCTGTACTGATATGCTTAAAAGGTGGGGAATGGAGTAACAAATAAGAAGAATTGGCAAAGAAAAAAAATATTTGCAGAAACAACTAGAAGAAATGGTGCGTAGCATTTACAAGGTCCAGAATTCTTCAGATTACTTTGATGAGTGGAACAACTTATTGGAGCAAGAGCATAATCAATTACGAGTAGAACCAAAGATTGAATGGGGCAGGTGTTAAGATCATGACAACTAATACATTCACTTTTGCTTTAAACATATACATAAGATGAGGTTTATTTCTTGATTATTAAATGGGTTAATACATAGTTTGATCCCCAAGCTATGGCCAAAAAATCATTTGGCCCAAAGAAAATAAAAGTTCTGCCATTACATAGGGCATTGCCGCCACAACAGTACTCTTCGACAATCTTCATCAAATTTTGGAAAAAAATACAAAATCATAGAAAATTTTTTGAGAACTCTTCTAATGACGAAAAAGGCTTTCTATTAAGGTAACACACCGGTCGAGCGAGATTTGGGAATTTTTTCTACTAGATGATTTTAAACCCATAAATGACAATTCGTGTAATGGAAAGCTTTTGACATCAATCTGATAAGTTTTCGATAAGTTTTAGAGATTTTCACACATGAACAACAGATAGATTTTAAAGTAATAAAAATATTATAAGTTAAATCCATAAAGGTTCTTTTGTGCAAGTTTCAGAAGACATTTGATGATTATGGTAGTCCATCTCTAGCGCTTCTAAGTTTGGTCTCATCATCGGGTTGTTATTTTTTTTTTGTATCAAAAACTAAGCGTTAACAATCTTCAGAACATACTTAGAAAACCTTCTTTTTCGATATACGATTGCATAACTTGAATACATTACATGAAATACCATTATAAGTTCAAATCCTTTGTCTAGCTTTTTATCTTCTTTGACAAAATTATGATAAATTTGCATCACAATTATGGATACATAAGAGTCACCTACCTCAGTTTTCAATATATTATTTTTAAATAAGATATTATATGGTTCCAAAGTGACTTTATCATGATATTATTGCTACAATTTTTCACATTGTAAAAAAGCCTGACAATTAGGGGTGGGCAAATTCGGTTTAGTTCAGTGAACGAACCGAAAATTGGTTTTCGGTTTAAAACCGATTAAAAATTTATGAACCGAAAATCAAAAATTCGGTTAACCGATTTTTTGGTTCGGTTCAGATATGGTTTTAACCGAATTTTACACGTAAAAAAAATCGATTTATACTATTTGACGAATCGAAAACCGAACAAAAAATTCGGTTCACATATTTTACGAACTGAAAATTTGGTTAACCGATTATTCGATTCGGTTTCGGTTCACGGTTTGGTTTTGCCCACCCCTACTGACAATTAACATATAAATGTTACGGCAAAACTTACTTGATGAATACCATTATTAATATATGATAAATCATGTTAAATCATCAATAATTAAAATTAAACTAAAGGAAGAAATATGAACCTAAATTTATATTCGTAAACGAAATCTGTAGTCTTGCAATTATTGGCCTTCCTGATTAGAATATATCAATTTGAGAGAATGCGGCTCTTTCTTTTCCAATGATTGGATATTAGAAAAGAATAATGCGTATAATCTGGGACCATAGCCCTTATATATCTACATAACTCTGCTTAATTCTATTTTAGTCCATCATAAAATTAAATATTATATAAGAGTATCTAGACATATTAGCCCGTACTTCATAACTCAAAATAAGCCTATAATAATTTTAACCAAATTAGATCACTTTAGATTTGGACTAAGCATATTATAGTAGTATATATGATATAAATTTTTTTAACCTTATATTATATTTAATGTATAAATATAAGTCTATAAAATAATCTGACAATCTCCCACTTGGACTATATTTGTACATAAATATAAGTTTACAATTTTAGACCATAATATAAATTTATGAGCTCAAAACTTATTTATCATAACCAAATGGTTTTTTCGAATAATCTTGTCCATTAGCTATATCAATATAGAACTAAGGCATTATTTATCATAGATATATCAATAACATCATTCTTAATCACATATACCACTATAACCAAATGACACAAATCACGTATGGATATGTAGCGTGGAAATTACACATAATGTGATCTAAATATGTCTATTCCAATTGATTCTCCTAAAATCATGATGAAACCACATTATGCCAAGATCAAAGTGTGATAAACTGAACAATTTATTTCTATAGAAAATTATATATAAAACATTTTGTTTATCACAAGAAAGCATAAATACAAAACTCCCGCTAAAATTGAATTTTCTCAAATTATATAACACAGTGTGCTCATGAAAAACCTTGAGTGGTAGTCCCTTAGTAAGCATATTCGCAATCATGGAGTTTGTACCAATGTGCTTTATAGACCACTGACCACTTTGAACTCTTTCCTTAACAACTAGAAATTTGATGTCAATGAGTTTTGACTTCATCGAGCTCCTATTGTTATTGGAATATAAAATGCGGATTTTATTATCATAAATTAAGTGGACTTTTTATATTGTCCACAATTTGTAATCCAATGATAAAATTTTACAGCCATATTCTATGATTAGATGTTTCATAGCATGCTATAAATTCAACTGCCATAGTGGAAGGAACTACATGTGAATATTTAGCATTTTTTCTGAAAATAGCTCCTCCAGCAAACGGGTAAGCATAGCCTAATGTAAACTTCTTACTATATTGGCATCCAGCAAAGTCAAAATACAAATATCAAATAATATCTAATTTATTTGACTTTCTATATGTGAGCATGTATTATTTTGTTCTTTGTAAATACTGCTTAACTTATTTGGTTACTTTCCAATAATTCATGCTTGGATTATTTAAATATATGCCTAACATTCCACAAATGTACGCAATATTCAGAGGCATACATACATCAGACTCCATGCTACTGAAGCATAGGGACTTTTTTGCATTTTCTTTTCCTCAAAGGTATTTTTAGAA
>CATIWJ010157066.1:0-13346 GCA_949640765.1 Croton laevigatus | reverse complement strand
ATATATATATATATATTTGAAAGGGGATATGGATCCAAAAATATGAATTTCAATAATCGACTCACTGGCTGATATTTACCAGAACAAAATTTTATTTTCTTTCTCCGTTCCGCCACTAACTCAATATATTAAACAAGAAATTAATAACTGTCACTAGTTACTACTGTAACCTTTTTTTATTCTTTAAAGCTAATAATACAATGATTTAATTTAATCTCCATCATTTGTACAGGGAATCAATGAGTGAGTAGTAAAACTTAAATTTAATATTAATCACACCACAAGTTTATAACTTCTGGGCCTAATATACAAATTCACCCCAAAATTTTACAATATTTTTCCCAATCTAACATTGAACTTTATAAGAGACCCCTTACATATCTGTACTTACATAAGTAACCAGTTAGGCACTGAATTTGTATACGAGTGACCATCTAAACACATTAACTTGTAAATTTTTACTTAACTCGCACTTTACTATATGTTTCTTTCTCTCAGAGAAAATGTTTAAGTAATCATAAAAAGTAAAGTTCAGGTATTTAGAAGATCACTCGTGAAGTTTAATGTTCTATTGGATAGAAATAAAATTTAGGGGTGAGTTTATGTATTTGCCCATTGCCCATAACTTCTGTAACCCCCCAATTATTTTATCTTCTCCTTAATTAATTTATCATTAAGATTCAATTAACTCTACCAATTCCTTCTCTCCCTTAAATCCACTCTATTTGACAAAACCATGCACATTCATAGCCGCCCACGTATATGCTCTTTCCCATAAACAAGTACTTAAATTAAAACTCTTCTTTTTCTTTTGTTTGAAAGAAGAAGAAAATGGCAAGTAACGAAGAACCATTCTATGGCTTTTTAGGGTTTAAACAAGAACCCTTAATTTACTCTAACGATCAGTTTCCTCCATTAGATTTCAGGTAATACATACATACATGATACATATATATATACACACATTTTTTTTGGTTCTTTTCTTTTTATTTTTTTAAGTTCGCCCTGTTTCGAGGCCTTGCCTCGACTAATACGGACCTGATCGGGTTCTCGCACCTGGCTTATATAAAGTTTATTATAATTATTTTTTGTTTTCAGTGGAAATCCTTATTCAGTATGGGAGAATTGGCACATGGAATTTTCTGTAGGAACAAGCATAGATGATAGTAGTAGCCACATTTTTTATGAATCACTGAATATTGAAAATAGTCAAGGTATCATCCTTATATAAAATTTTATGTTCATGTAAATTATAAAGTGGGGAGTGAATAATTTTATTTTATTTGGTGCAATGCAGATGATGATCATGGAGTTTGGAATGGCTTAGCTCCACTATTTGAACCAAAAAAACAGTATTGTGATACTGAGAGTAAAGAGAAGAAGAAGGTGGTGAAGTTGAGAGAGGAGAAAACAAGCAAAAGCATATCAAAAGATTTAACAAGAGAAGAAATATCAAAACATTTTTATGTCCCCATCACAAAAGCAGCAAGAGATCTGAATGTGGGACTGACCCTTTTGAAGAAAAGATGCAGAGAATTGGGAATTAGAAGGTGGCCTCATAGGAAGCTCATGAGTCTCCAAACCCTAATTAAAAATGTCCAGGTACAGTACAGGTACTAAACTAATTATTGTACTCTTTTTTTTGGGCTGATTGATTAAGGGGGGTTTATTATTTATGTGCAGGAAATGAATGAAAGTGAAGAAAAACTAAAGGATGCCGTAGAAGTTCTGGAAAAAGAAAAGAAGATGCTTGAGGAGATGCCTGATATGGAGCTTGAGCATCAAACTAAAAGGCTGAGACAAGCCTGTTTCAAGCAAAATTACAAAAAAAGAAAGCAAAATGGAGGGAGTAGTAGTCTTTTAATAAGGTTAGAAGAACCCACCATTTCTAAAGATGCCACTCATGAAGATGAAGATGATGATGATGATGATGATGAAGAGATTAGATCTCTTTTGGAAGATCCAGTTATTGTATCAATTTGATGTGTGGATATAGTAAATCTATTATGCAATTCAAGTGTGATTCTTTTTTTATTTGTGTTTTTGTAAATGGTACTAGTATGTTTTTTCTTTTTTTTCCCAAAAAAAAGAGAGTACTACTAGTATGTTATATTGTTGAATAGATTTTTGGTTTTTAGCTTGTGTTTGTCTTTTGATATTGATTGTGGAATAGTTTGTTAATGTAATGAAATTGTATTGAGTAGGGCTAATAGTTTGTTATATTAATATCGAATAGTTCACCAATATCAGAATTCAATTCAATATTTTCAGTATCCAGAGCCGAGCAATGAAAAATCTCAATTACTGACAAATTTCAATATCGATTTTTGATAATTAAATGTTTTTGGTATCAGTATCGGTTATCGTGAAAATCTTATTTCGTTATCGATATCCGAAATATCAGTTTAGTATTCGGTTCGATTATCTAAATGCTCACCCCAGCCTACAAAGTATTTTAGAGATTTTGTGTAGATTTGTTTGTTTAAGAGTTGAGTTTGAGACAATTAGGTCGAAGATGAGGTAAATTACTAAACTGGTCTCTGATCAAGATTGAAGTTGAGCAAATTACTAACTTGATATCTCTTTTAACTAGGCTCACAATATCAAAGGGTAATAGTGTTATTTCTTAAGGAACTTAATAGAAAAATAGTAAAAACTTGACTAAAAGAATTTTGTTGGACGTAACAAAAAAAATAGGGATAAAATAATATTTTTATAAATATAGGGAAAAATAGTATATTAGGTAAAAATACTAGAATAAAATTGCAATTATCCCATTTTATAATGACATTCTTGCCTTCCATTGATTATTTTATTTGAACTCTCCTTCTATCTATGGATCATGGAGAGTTTAAGATTTAATAAAAACCAATAAATCCCATCAGATTTGAAGAAATAGAATCTGCAAGGCCGTCTATAAATTTGAGATGCCATGTGCGTAATATTAAAATTGGACGTTGGATCCTAAGAATATTATGATATGTATTATTGGAATTAATATAAAATATATATTTCAAGAGTGGCTTGGTGGAATATGTTTGCTAAATTAAGTTAATTATCTTGAGTTCAATCATTAGTGGGTAGACTTATTTTTTCTTTAAAAAAATAATAATAAATTTTTAAATTTGAAGGCCCTAAAAAAAATAAAAATATGTGCAAGTGATCTGCTTGTACAGCTTAATCTACTGCTCTAAGAATCTGTTTAGATAATGTTCATACAAGATGGATCAAATTATGACAATAATCTAGATGGATCAAATTCCGATACCTTAACAACTCAACCAATTACTGCAACTGACAGCCGCAAGTCATGTAAGTCTAGTCGTAATGGGACAAGAATTGGTACATTTATTGGTGGCTCACTATCTGATTTTGGTAATGTCTATAAAGGAACAGAATCTAATGTAATAGACAAATTTTGGAAGTTATTTTGATTTTCTTAGAAAATGTAGCGAATTTGAAGTTTATTTTATATAATGTGATGAGAAAATGTTGTATTTTTAACGACTCACGAGTCGTGCATTTAGCAATTAAAGGTTTTTTTTGCTGGATTTGTCTGAATTTGGTTTAATTATTTCTAATTATTAGGAGCTATTAAAATCTAAGTCTAATGTTGAGGTGGATTGGATTAGAAAGGCAAGCCAACGAATGGGCCTATATAAAAAAAGGTAAAATAAAATTTCAAATAAAGTTATTTTTAGAGTAATTATTATTAATCTCAGAGTAAATAATTATTAAAGATAAATTATCTTTTTTACTTGTTAGCTACGCAATTTATAATAACGGTAATTTTGTCTAAGATCAAATATGTACTCTAATATTAACAATATATGATATAGAAATAATATTATTCCAAATAAAAATTATTTACGTTTCAAAAACAAATCTGTTTTTTCTTAGAAAAACGAAAAACTACACTGTTTTGATGACAACTGCCGAGAATAGAGAACCTTATATAGCAACGGCTTAAGCTTCATCGAACGCACAGGCGCACGTGACAGTTGCCTCTTCCTCTGTGCTCCTCAAGACTTGTCATCATCAGTTCAGTCCATCGCCTGTAAGATTGACATGAAACTTAAACCTTATTATTTAATCAATATATGTTCCTCTTTCACTGCTTCTCAAAGATTCTTGTGTTTTGATAGAAAACGAATGGTAAAGTTGCCATTTTTATTATCTTTCACCACACCCACCACATATTCGACAATTTGCCTAGCCGAAGTTGGAAATCCTTTGGAGGAAGGAGAAGAGCAACAGAAGGACCCCATAGAAGTTTTAAGAAAATGGGGTTGTACTGAAAACGATGTATCTAAGCTATTATCGCGCCGGCCTTCTTTGAAGAATGCTGATATTACGCACTTGCAGTCCAAACTGAGTTTACTTCAGGGCTTGGGTATTACTTCTGTTGACCTTGTTAAGATTATCAATTGTCGTCCACGCTTTCTGAGTTGTCGTATCAATCATCATTTTGAAGAGCGGTTGGGGTATTTTATGACATTGTTTGGTTCTAAGGAAGTATTACTTAAGGCCATTGTTAGAAATCCTTCACTTTTGACATATGATTTTCATAATAGTATTAAGCCTGCTGTTGCATTGTATGAAGGACTTGGTATTGGTAAAAAGGATTTGATTGCTATGCTCTTGTCAAGGCCAACTTTGATTCCGCGAACAACGTTTGATGATGAGAAGATGGAGTACATTAAGAGAACTGGGGTTACCAAGAATTCCAAGATGTATAAATATGTTGTTACTATAGTTGGGGTATCAAGAATTGAGACTATACGTGAAAAAGTAGCGAACTTTGAGAGGTTTGGTCTCTCAGATGAAGAAATTTGGAGTCTTTTTGGGCATTCTCCATATTTATTGACACTTTCAATTGATAAGGTTCAAAGGAACATGACTTTTGTTATAGGCACATTGAAGCTTAAAGCAAAAGTGGTCATTCAATGCCCATATTTGTTATTATGCAATTTGGATAATGTATTGAAACCCAGATGGCTTCTTGCAGGGAAGATTCAGGATATGAATCTTTGTCCGCAAATCAAAGGACCTTTGATGTTGAGGGCAATGAGGATGAAAGAAAAGCGATTCTTGAAGGCGTTCGTTCGGTGCCATCCAGATGATGTTGCTGCAGAATTGATGGAGTTTTATAACACAGCCAAAGGATATAAGCGATTGGCTGTAGCTTCGAAGAAAAGTGTGCGAAAAGGGTTCCCTTTCTGACAAACGGTCCCTGCAAGATTGAATTCTTTTAGTTTCTGATTCATTTCTAAACAAGGTTCTGTACACAGTACAAGGCTTATGACTTTTACCTTTTCTTTTTTTTTGAAGAGTTCTGATGTGCAAGGCTTATGATTTTTTATAACTAGCACTAGCATTCGCATTACGCAACAAATGTATGTAGGCTTTTGATTTAATTCTTTTTTTAGAAATAATTTTGAGTTAATGTTATCATTTAAATTTGATTAATATATTATTATAATAACTATTTCAATTTTGTTATGGCTTATGCGTGATTTTTTCTCAAATTTTGTGACTTTTTTCATATTCACTCTAAAATAAATTTTCTTGCAATTCTACTCTAAATTTTCACGTTAACTTACTAATTTCATTACCGATTTAAAATTTAGGTCCACTTACATCTTGTTTGAAATTTGTTGAATATATTTCAATTTTTCATATCCAATCCAATTATTTCATGAAGTTCATGAACTGTTTTATAATTATAAAATATAAAAATTTTAAAATTCGTCTTCATCGTCTATCCACTTTCACCATTTGCTGCATGGCCTATCTCCTATTACCACACATTTTTTCATCCGTCCATTCTTACAATTAACTTGGACTTTAAAATTTTTACGGCTACAATTGCTTTTTTTTTCTTGTTTCTTATGAAAGGTGAATTTAGGTCTCACATTTTTTTTTGCGCCTCTCTAAATGCAATGGAGCTAGTTATTTCACTTCTCATTTTGCCAATAGCCCTCTAATCAAATTCCCTAATTTCCTTTGGTCATTCACAAAAATCAATTGGTCTCTTTTTCTAAAATCAATCAAACCCACATATCTTTGTCTAAAATTAAACATTTCATCTATCGAACAACCACTATAAAAAAACGAAAGGAATTAAAAAAAACATATTCGATTTAATTCAATTAGTTAATTAATTGTCGTCATTCATAATAGGGAATAAAAAGAGCAACGTTCGCATGGGATTTGAAATTTACCAAATATTATAGTGATAATATATTTATAAGGAAATTATATCAAAAAGAAAAGACAAAGTAATTTTTGCAGAGGTATAGAAATCCGTTTAAATTTTTGAGTGTTTCTATAATTAATTTTGTTTCCAAATAATTTTTTTTTGATAAAATTTCCAAATAATTTTGATTTGCAAAGGTTAAGAAAATAAAAAATTTTCAAATCAAACACGATAAATAAAATGAGACAACCAATAAAATTAATATCCTTAATTTATATCTCCATTCAAGTCAATATATAATATTAATATATTTATAAGTTAATCAAATTTGAATAACTTTTCAATTTAAATTTTTATTTAAAATATTTTATTATTAAACTAAAGTTTAAATAATTAATTTAACAAATTTCACGGGTATAAGTTTTTTGGGATTTCATATATATATATATATATATTCCATTTTGAGACATATTTTTAAACTATCTCCACATTGTTTTGCAGCTTCCGTTTCTTTTGAGTAGTTCAGTTTCATCCACTTTAACAAGAAAGATTTTAAAATCTATCAAGATGTAATCAAATTGTTTATTTTTTCACCATAGTGTAATTTTTTTTTAATTCTTAAAATTTGATTTTATCTATTTACAGAGAGATCAATATGAGGGTTATAATTTTCCCTGCTATGTAGAAAACAAAAGAAAATTGTTTTCATGGGAAACAAGCATAATATTTTTTAAGAGATTAATATTTTTATGGCATATTTAGTAGATTAATACCAAGTCTTAAATCATGTTTAAATAAATTTTATTCGTAGTCATTATTCTTAAAATTTAAAATATGATTAGTAATTATAACGTGAATATTAGAAAAAGGCACTAAAAGGGCCGTAGAAAGTCCCCGAAGTCCAAACGCAGAGCTCTGAAGGTAAAAAAGCACCCTGAGACACCTTTTTTTTTTTTATCAGTAGTAGCAGTAAGCTGAAGCTGTTGATACTGTCAATTAGCGAAGAAATTTATTTTGATTATTAGTTCTTGGCTTCATTCGCGTTTGGAGGATCTGATCTGACACAACAAATAAGCATCCCATCTATTTTCTATGGTCTACGAATAAATGGCATCGACCGTTTTCAGCAGGACTCTATTGGGTCACCGTTTGGTTTCCTCTTCTCGTTTTTCCTCACAAAGAACACAAATTTTCTCTTCCCTTTTTAATGTGAGTGCCTATTTTCAATTTTTTAATGTAATCGTTATCTGGGTTTGTCTCAAGGATTTGATTTGTTATGTAAAGTTCTCGTCTTTTTCTATCCTGTTTTTTGAGTTGTGCTACATGTTACTCTTTGGGTTTATACTTGTTTGAATTGTTTTGTGGGTATTGATTTTAGTGAACAAGTTTGAATTTGTTGGTATTGAAAGCTTTTTTTGAGTTTTATGCTTGTTTGAATGGTTTGGGCTTAATCACGTTTGAATTTCTTGAGTGAATTTGTAGGTATAGAAAGTTTTTTTGTTTTGATTATGCAGGTTAAGCTTCTTTTTTCCTTTCTTCAATAGTAATTTTGATCATATGTTATATGTTTTGTGCTTATTGGGTTGAGGAGAGTGGTTGCTTCTGTTGCTTGGGTGATAGCTGGATATAATCTTGTTTCTCTTATCTGCAAAAAATTTGTTCTTTTTGTGATTTATATATTCACTCTTTTAATGCATTTTGATTTCTGAAAGTGAAAGAATCGATAAACTGTCTGTTGTTTTTTGAAAATGCTTCAACTTGTTGACAGCATTCTTTTTTTTCCTTCAAGTAATTAACTAGATGATAATATCATTTACAAATTGGTCTCTTTTAAGCTTTATTTCTGATATAACTATGTATATTTGTGTTGCTTTCAGAAGCGATCGTTTCACGTAAGAGCTGACCCTGTTTATACCTCACATAATACGTCTGGTTGGGTTCCTAGAACTATGACTTCCTCTGTGATTGGCACAAGAGCTAATTTTTCTACACAATCTTTATCCACAAATGATCCCATCGTATCTGTTGATTGGCTTCATGCCAATCTTAGGGAGCCTGATATGAAGGTATATGCTGTTTTCTTGAATGCCCTATGTTCCTTTTATCACTCCTAATTCCCATTTGTGATCATATGATGCAATTCTTATGGAATTTTATTAGGCCTGTGTTACTGGAAAACTGCTTTCAGTAATAGCACTTTGGTTTTCAACCTAAACTGTTTCAATTCCAACCAAACCATAGTTGATAGCCAAACTTGTGTTTTCAGGTATTGGATGCATCTTGGTACATGCCAGATGAGCAGAGAAATCCACTTCAAGAGTATCAGGTCCTGACCTCAATTTTATTTCCAATTGATTTCTTTTTTTTTTTTTTGCAGACAATCTAAATAGGCTTGCAGTCGTTGCTTTTTTATTTGAATTGAGCTATTTTTCATCAAATGAATGTGCTTAACAGGTTGCTCACATTCCTGGTGCCCTTTTCTTTGACATTGATGGGATAGCAGATCAGACTACAAATGTATGATTGTCTCTAAGCATTTGAATAACTTTCATACAAAATGTTCTATTAATTAACTGTCCAATGTTCCATTAATAGTTTTGATTTCCAGATAATTCCACTAATATGGTATGCCATGTAGATTATTTGTTCTCGCATTTATCTGATTATGTGTTAATGAATTTGTATCAGTTGCCACACATGTTGCCCTCAGAGGAAGCTTTTGCAGCAGCTGTTTCTGCTCTGGGAATTGAGAACAAAGATGGATTGGTTGTTTATGATGGGAAGGGTATTTTTAGCGCAGCTCGTGTCTGGTGGTGAGTTATGGACTTGAGATATTTTATTTCCTGTCTTTATGCATAATTGCATCATTTGTACTCCTCTAATATTTTTCTTCTTTAATTAAATGCAAAGGATGTTCCGAGTCTTTGGGCATGATAAAATTTGGGTGTTAGATGGAGGCTTACCTAGGTGGCGGGCATCAGGATATGATGTTGAATCTAGTGCTTCTGGTGATACCATCTTGAAAGCTAGTGCTGCTAGCGAAGCAATTGAGAAAGTATATCATGGCCAGACAGTAAGTTATTGATTTATATCATATTATATCATATACAGCAAAAAAAAAAAGAAAAAAGAAAATCAAAACATTTACATTTTGTTTTAATTTAATGATCTCCGTTGCTGTATAGCTGGAAGTTTTACAAAGCATTTACGTTGCCATGACATTTACTTTTAGATAATGTTTTGGTGGTTATTCTGCTTAATCTAGGATTGGTCTCAACCTGTTTTATCCTGTCAAAAGGTTCAGAGTACTGAGCAGTTTCATGGAACCTGTTAATTTTTCATATAGCAGTTTAGAAGGACCTGCTAGATTGACCATGGATTTCTAGGCAGCTACATTTTAATTTTCAATACCTGGTCCAAATAAAAATTGTTGTTTTGGAATAGCATGCTCTAGATAGAATTGGATATCATTCATATAAGAATCTCTCCTGCAGGTTGGACCAATAACATTCGAGACAAAATTTCAGCCTCATCTTGTTTGGACTCTTGAGCAGGTTTGGTTCACCGCTTATCGTGGTTAGCGTGTTCTTATTCCAAGATGCAAATTTTATGTACTTCATATGCTGAGTCTGGGATTAACTTCCAGGTTAAGAAGAACATTGAGGAGAAAAGTCACCAACATATTGACGCCCGTTCAAAGCCCAGGTCATATTTATAAACATACTTTTCTTACTGTAAAAATTGTTTGCTTTCTATCTTAAAAGGTGCAAGCTTTAATCTTCATAGAACTATAGACCTGGTTGTGTTGGGGATATATCATATATATATGGTTTAAGTTATTATTTGAAGGCATTATTCACAAATTTTTCTTTTTCGCAGGTTTGATGGAGCTGCACCAGAACCTCGAAAGGGAATTAGAAGTGGTCATGTACCCTGGAGCAAGTGCATTCCTTTTCCCCAAGTAAGATATTGACCTTATACAAGGTTTATATTTTGAGCTCTTTTTTTTTTTTTTTTTAACCAATATTACAACGGAGGAAGGGGAATTGTGTGGAGTTACAACCCAAGACCTAGAGGTCTTGGACACCACACTAATGGCAAGACCAGGTGGTTTGCCCCAGATTTTGAGTACATAGTTTCCTCTCTTGGGTTTCCTTTTTTTTTTGCTAATACGATTATTATTTCTATGCAGATGTTGGATGCTTCACAGACGCTATTACCAGCCGATGAACTTAAGAAACGATTCGATCAAGAAGGTTTGTACCATTATCGTCTTCTTCCTTTTTCATTTCCTTCTATTTGTTTGAGTGGTTTCCTTTTTACAGTGCTTTTTCGAGCTTATATTTGCACCATTTCCTTATATTAATATTATTTACTTACTAGCATGATTGGTTGGTTTGGTTGTCTAACATGTTTCATTTTACAGGCATATCCTTGGAAAGCCCTGTTGTTGCATCTTGTGGGACCGGTGTAACTGCTTGCATTCTTGCATTGGTATTTATTCTTTTTCTTACAACACTAGTTTGACTCACTATCTCTAATTTTACAAATGGTGTGTTTGGCATTGAATAGTTGTTACCTGTTTGTTGTAGCTATTTACAAAATGCGAAAAGCTTCTTGTTCTTACAACACTAGTTTGACTCACTGTCCCTAGTTTTACAAAGGGCGTGTTTGGCATTGAATAGCTATTTGTAGTAGTTATTTACAAAAGCTAAAAGCTAAGAGGATTAGCCATGAGTCTACTTAAACAAACTAAAAGTTAACTAAAAAGCTACTTTATCGAATGTTACGGAAAATAGCTTTTTTAGTCAAAACGCTAAAACTTACTTTTGCCGAACATAGCAAACACTTGCATGCACACACAGAAACATAAATGAAATTAGTGGTGAATAGTAACTTCTCTTTCTTGCTAAACTAGGTTAACACAAATGAAATGAAATAGTGAATAACCGAACTTTCAGTTCTTTCTGTTCTACTGTAAAACAGGAAACCTTAATGCTTGCATTTGCCTTTTTTCAGGGTCTGCATCGACTTGGGAAGCAAGATGTTGCAGTATATGATGGATCTTGGACAGAATGGGGTGCTCATCCTGATACACCGGTCAACACTTCACAAAATCTTGAAGCTTAGGATTTATTTCCTTGTTAAATTCTGTGGTTGGTTGTGGCAAGAGAACCTCTCTTGATTCTGGCAAATTAGATTGTATCTAAAACAGTTGAACTATAAATTCCCCTTTTTCCCCCTGGATTTGAGTTGCAAGAATGGAAAATTTTTCTTCATCTGAACCAGTCTTTATTTAACATAAAAGATTTCTGATGGAATAAAAAGAAAACAGCATATTTACAGGCACATGAAGCATATAAAATTTTCATTTTCATAATGTATTATGGATCAGAAATTAATATCTTGACCGTCTGTCGAAATTCGAGCAATGTTGAAGGGGACCAAGCACTTTTCCTCCATGTATAGCTTCTCCTGAACAGAGGCAGATCCAAGAATTTTCAGCTCTTTCATGTCCTTTGCATCCTGTCAATGTCCCAATTAGTTGTATTATTTCTTATAACTAAAAATAAACAAATTAGTAACTGTATAATTTCATGTCATCCGTCAACTAATCAATTAAGTGGGTGCTTGGCATTGCTTAAAAGCTAGTTAAACCAGCTTTTAAGTACTTTTTTGCTTAAAAGCAGACCCTCCTACTTGCTTGGCATTGCTTAATTTTAGAGAAAAATAAGCGTTTAAGGAGTTCTGGCAATAGCTAGAAAATGGTGCCTTTTTTTTTTTTTTAACCCTCTGCTGTCTTTAAATAAGTTGAGAACTTATTTTTAAGCTGCTTAAATGATAAAAGCCTCTTAAAAGTTAAAAGCCAAAAGGCAGAATCTTTGCCAAACTTTCTAAAAAAACTCTGAGATTCCTAACAATATGATAAACACAGTCTACCTAAGATTTTCTCACAAAACACAATTCGATGAAAAGGAAAATTTTACCTCTGTTGAGCTAAACAAGAACTGAAGAACGGCAAGTTGAGCCTGCAAGTATTTAATATACTTAAAAGCAGCTTCAAGCATTTCAGAAGTGTTCATCTTCTTACCACCTGGAATCAACCCACCTAATTCTTTAGTCTTGTCTGCAATTTTCCTTCTCCTTTCTCTCGCCGCTACGCTCTGAGCTGACAAGCTTCTCTTTTCCATATTCATCTTCTTTCCTCTATTATCATAATTACTTCCATCAACTTCAACAGAAACTGTTTCTGGTTTAAAGCTTTCGGAGTAGAAATCTCCCTCACCATTGTTGCATTTAATACGTTTAGGATTTGGACAAACCAAATTGTAACAATAATCTTCAGGTTCAAAGGTGGTTGGAAACTGGTAAGGAAGAAGAAAATTATCAGATTCATGAAACGGATCAAGAAATGTACTTAGTAGGTAATCAAAACCATTATCAGTATAATTAAGAAATTGATTATCTTCTGTAACTGTTAATGAATCTAGTTGGGGTTGGTTGAAAAAAGTTTCAGTTTCAGGAAAGTTCAGGTTTTGATGAGAGTATGAAGAACTACTTAAAAAGCTACTCATTGTTGCTTAGTTTAGCCAGAAAATGTTCAAGAACAAGATGAAGTCCAAAAGAAAAAGCAAAACGACTATAATTTTGTATCGTTTTGTAGCAGTAGAAGCAAGAGAGTAGTGAAGTTTTTAAAAGAACTTTTGCAAGAAAGTAAAAAATAAACTGTATAAACTGACTGTATGGTTACTGTATGTATAAGTTGCAGAAAGGAAAAGAAAGTGGGTTTGAGAAAAATGCGGGAAATGGGTTAGGAGCGGTTAATAAATCCGATAAAAGATAGGTTTTTTGTTTCTGTTGTCGCACAAAACCGTTATTTCTTTCTTCTTGGCGGCTAATTCGAGTTTAACATTTTCCGCTTTTCAGGTTTTTTTTTTTCCCATAAATTGTGAATTATAATTAGAATAAAGCGAATTGTATGTCTCGCGACTTCTGTTTTTTTAATTTTTTTATCTCGAATGATGGATTGTTTATACTCAGTCCCGAGATTAATTTTAGTGGTTCACAATTCGCAGAATTTCACTCTGTATTGTAAATTAAATGTAAAATAATTAAGACCGTTGAATTTGTAGTTATTTGAAATTTG
>CATIWJ010156977.1:0-22520 GCA_949640765.1 Croton laevigatus | reverse complement strand
GAGCAGCGGGGAGCAGATCGGAAAGCAGAGGACCAGCGGTGGAGCTGTTAGAGGGGAGCGGCGGAAATGAAACTAGATTTTATACTTCAAACCGTAGCCGAACGTTGCTCTTCTTCCTTCTTCAAAATCCAGGTAGCAGATGAATAAGTTGCTTATGTACAGATTTTCCTTCTTATTCCTACAACTTCCCTTCCACCAAACCATCAAAAAAACTCAAAAAACAAAAACCCATCACTCCAATCACTAATATTTATTTTGGGGGAAAAAAAAAAAGAAACAATCACTAATATTTATATCCAAAAACAAACTCTTTTCCAACTTGCAGTAGCAGACAACCATAATACTGCTTTACAGCCCACCAAAACAAAATAAATAATGCTTCTGTTCTCTATTAAATTATAAATGTTCTCTCTTTTCTTTTCTTTTCTTTCTAATTAGTACTAATCTCAATTAATTTTCTTAATTTCCCATGATAATCAACTTAAACATCGTACGCTACTATTTTTATAATTGACTGATATTAAGAATAAAGAAAGAATCTTTAGTTTCTTTTCTTTCTCTCTGCTCTTCTTTCTTTCTTTTTTTTTTCTTTGTTTATTTCTCTCTCTTGTTCATAGTCATAGTCATAGTCATCCTCATTATTGTTTTTCCACCATAATTGTTTCTTGCTGGACATGAAAATGATGGAAAGGAAGATGGAAAAATTCCAAAAGAGCCTCTTATTTTTTGATTTTTTTAAAATAAGGTCCGTAAAATTACATTTCGATCCTCTAACCGTTATTTTAACAGAAAAAGTAGACAAAAGGAGGAAAATGTTAACGGAATTAAAACTGAGGGAGGTTTTTGTCAAACGAAAAAAATATAGGGAGAAAAATGTAATTTATGTAAAACCTGGGGAGGTTTTTGTAAATTTCCCTTTATTTATTTATTCATGCACTAATATATTATGCTTAGTTTATTTTTATCCATAGAAAATCTAGTTCATGGATCCATTTTGGTTTGAGTTAGTGTATTATGCAAAATTAAATTTTCACTTTTGGGTTAATCGAAGTCATTTATTTTTAAAAATTAAATTTTTCCATAGTTTTTCTATAAATGATAAATTAGAGTGACAACTCTTTCAAATTATTTTTCGTGTTACGTTAGTCCATTTTCTTTTAGTTCTAATCCTTTTTAGCTAGTAACAACTCTTTCTAATTTTCAATTTTACACTCGTATTCACAAAAGAAAGAAAAGATGATAATACGGTGTAAGGATGTGCACGGATGGGGTTGATTATGAGGCAGGCGGGGTGAGTTTTGTAAAATCCATCTCTGCCATGCTCAATAACTAGCATACTGTACTCGCCCCGCAACGGATCTAGTATAGTGCAGGAAAGATCAAGTGACTAACAAGTATATGCGGGTTTTCTTTAAAATTTTTAATATTTTAAAGAAAAATATATATAGTTTTATATAAAAATATAAAGTGGATCGGGTTGTGGGTTTTCCCGGAACCTATCCCACCATGTTTATGAGTGGGAAAAATAATTGTGCGTGAGTTAAAAGTGGATAACCGTGTATTAGGGACTATAATTAAAATATGAAAAAACGTTACATTTTTTAAAGTTGAGGTAAAAATATAATTTATGCCCATTGTTAAATATGTTTTAAACTAAATACAAATTTAAAATTTTGTAAATAAAATAAGTTTATGTTAAAAAAAAAATATAGAAATAAGTCAAGTCAAAACTTTTCAGTCTAGAGAACTTGGAATGGGAATGCTTGACAGCTAAATGGAGAAATCAAAACGTGGATTGGAGCCTGTGCCATGTTGAAGTAAAAGGTATGATGATGATTTTGTAACTCTCTATTTCTTTACATTAGATTATATTAAGCTCTCCAATACTTCTTAATTTCAAACTCCATTCCAGTTGCTGATGTATATTTAATTTCTGATTAGAGCATCTCCAATACTAATATAGATTTCATCTAATTTGTTATTAAAATAGAAAGTGTAAATGATTATGTGGTCAAATATTTATTTGTATTATTAAAGAAACCCTCTAGAAATAAAAAATCTCTTAAACAATGTCTATTAACCTAACACCTAACAGTTAAATAGATGTTTGCATTGGAAAAGAATTTTAGAACTCTTTTTATTTTTCTAAGTTGGCAATCTATTATTGCATTGAAAATGCTCTAATAAGCAAGGGACTAATTGTGCAAATTCGAAATTATAAATCCAGAAAAAAAATTTTCAAATTTAATGACTGCAACTGCAATTGGCACTCAAAATGAATAAGCAAGATCAAACCAGCCAAACGCGAATCAACCCCCGTAATACCAACGCTAAAGAAGAATATCAATCAGAATAACAGCAATAACAGTAAATTAAGATGACTACAAAATGAATTTCAAAGTATCATCCCATAACATCTCATCTACAGAATGTCCTATTTGCGTTGATCATACACCATTTCAGGCGTAACTCAAATACATTTTTTGAAAAAAAAAATGGTTCTACTCAGATATCAGAAGAGTTGCAAATAAGAAAATCGCGAAATGCAGGCGAACCCCTTGCCTTAAGGCTGGACCTTTACCATGCAAAAAAGATCCAAGTGATCATTCAAGCACCATTTTGATTTCCTCCTTGGCATAAAAGCACACTATGTCTCAAGTGTTTACGAATAAACGTCCATAAGACCAGACGGGCTTACGACGTGTATTCAAAAGGCTGAGGTGGCTGAGGTTCCTCATCGACAGCCATGGATGATGCTGAACCTTGCTGTCCTGTAGCTGAACCACCGGCAGGTGACATGGTGGATGAAGGTGCATCGGTAAGAGAAAGCACCTCTGGCTCAGATGGTTGCAGGTCTTTGAGGAGGACAAACCCAGAAGGTGCCAATTTCACAAGTGCATATCTGCTAACTTCCATGAACTTGATAAATTTCTCCTGAGCAGGAACCACTCTGGCTGGATTGGTCAAAATTTCAAAAGAAGGTTCAGGCTCTGCTTTCTTCTCTGGCTGGTTATCAACCTATTAAAGAAAAGAAACGGTCAACAGTCACCAACCAAATCCAACAAATTCGTCGAACCAGGGATCAAGCACTCTAAAGCTTAAGCACCCAGATAGGAAGTGCATCATGACCAAAAACGGAAGTAACCCT
Organism: Croton laevigatus; assembly: GCA_949640765.1. Lineage (NCBI taxonomy): Eukaryota > Viridiplantae > Streptophyta > Magnoliopsida > Malpighiales > Euphorbiaceae > Croton > Croton laevigatus. The sequence continues at coordinate 19,372 of CATIWJ010156977.1, read as the reverse complement.
TTGTTAATGTAAGGCTCGAGTAGGAATAGATAAAGTTGCAGCAGATCTAAGAAAGGAATTTACCTGCATGGATTCACCCTCCTTCTCACTTGAAGATTTCTCTTTTCCAGTATTTGTTGCTGCAGATGAAGACTCTGCCCCACCAGCGGCCTTTTCAGCAATATTAGCTTTTTGCTCTGCTTCTTTCTTGGCCCTTGCTTTGGCCTTTGCTGAGGTTGACAAAACAGCAGTGGGTAATTTCACAGCTGATGTAGTTGTGGGCACAGTGGTTGGCTTTGGATACTCAAATAGAGAAGGTTTTGCATTTGATATGAAATCGAATTTTGGAACTTTGAGGTCATAGTTCAGCCCAATGAAAGCTGTAGGGGAGAATGACAAGCTTATGAAATAAATTAGAGGATACCAATACCAAAACTGGCTAAAAACAGCAAGGCCAACAACCGCAGTGACTTTATCATGTTTTGTCTTGGAAAGTAATCTTATTGTTACATTCCTTCCGCCAGCATCAAGAATCCCAGAAGCAAGGATTGCACCCATCTTGCTCATGGTATCTTCATGCTTATCAAGAATTATCTTCTCCAATTGTCGCCTAAAATGAGATGCACAGATAACACATTAGCTTCTTACAAGAAGCATGACGTAGATGTTTCAATTAAGCAGTAATCACAACAAAGCAGTACCTAAATGTTCCAACACGAGAATCACTGGCCTCATTCATCTGGATCATGACCATAGCCATTGCAATGAGCGCACCTTGGCGAACAAAGTCAACCACATCTGATGTCAAGGGTTCAAGCAATGATATAGCTTCACTCAAGCCAGTGCCAGCACAGGAAATGCCTACAGCAAGCGCTGCACCATATCGTACATGTGGATTGTAGGACTCCGACAGCAAGGAGACAATTCGAGGAGTCTGCAGTCACATGATACAGTGAGATTTACCACATTTCATGGCATCAAAGTATTAATTGGAACAACAGAAGAGACAAAAGGAACAGAAAAAGGTAATACATGAGAAAGAACAACAGAACAAGAATTACAATAGCAAACACAGGACATTGACCCAAAACCGGCGAATGGAACTAACCTGCTCTGGCTCAGAGTAAAGGACAAATCCAAGTGCAAGAACAGCAGTCCTCCTGACATCATCACTCACATCTGATACAGCAAAGTGCAACAGCTGGCGAATGGCTTTGTTGTTTGCTGTTCCCCTATAAGCCAATGCCAATGCATACATACCACCATAACGGAGAATCGGATCTTGATCCCGTGTCATCTGCTCAATTAGTGTATCTGCTTCTTCTTCTCTTCCATAAACTGTAAGAGCTATCCCTAAAGCCAACCCTCTGCATAGGAAATCATTATTAACAGAGCAAAGAGCATAACCGACAGCTCAGCCCATATAGGGCATATGAACAAAAAATTTACCTGATGATCTTCTCATGCTGTGTCTCATGAGCATAAGCAAGCATCTCACTTGCTTTTTCACTAGCAGTTCCGACCATAAGCAAACCCATACTAATTCCAGCAGCTTCACCAGCTACAGCACTATCAGTGTACAGAGTACTTTTGATATCATCATATATATCTTCATCAGCAGTTCCCAAAGCTGCCAAACCTAGACCTAAGCATGCACCATGTTGAATAACCTGCATAAAAAATCCCAGTATTAATTCAAGAGACATCAATCACCTCTTCATTCAATAAAGATCTATAGAAAACTTGGAAACTGAACACACCTCTACATTAGTGCTACGTAGGCTATCACGAAGGAATTGTTTGATGCCCTCGCCATGGTTAGCATGAATGAGACCCAAAGCATAAAGAGCACCACCTTCTGAATATGGACTTCCTCCGCCACCAGACCCACCCTGGGGTAAATAAGGTCTCATCAGTGATCTTCCCTGCTGCAGATGACCTCTGTGGATAACACCAAGACCTGCTGTGGCACTAAATTTCGCCCAATTTGTGGCTCGGCTCAACCAATCCTGATAATTGATACAAGCCAAAACAATTAGAACACATAATAAAGACAAATAAAAATATAAATATAAAACAGAAATGGACAAAGAACTTAAAAAAAGGAGTGTAAATCAAGAGCATCACTCACCAGATTGTCCCTGAGGAAAGTATCAATAGTAGTTCCAGCATGCATAATTGCATTAGCATAGATAGTTGCACTGTGACAAACACTATTCCTCATCTCAACAGACTGCTTGATTGTCTTCAGAATAAGAAGATCCGATCTATTTGAAAATTGAAAGCATAAGTTATGATTCTTTGAAACAAAAAGAAAAGAGACGTGCAAAAGAGGTTTCTAAATTTAAACAACTTAAAAATGGTAAAGAACATCTAACTCACTTGTTATGACCATATAGAAATTGCAGAGTCAACTGAATAGATGTCTCTCCAGACAAGATTCCCCTAATTTTTGTTAGATTCTCAGCATATGTAGCTTCAAGTGGATCTGTTTCTTGAACAGCTGCAGTTGAAGCTAAGGTTCCTTCTGTCATTTGAGCATCCTCTGTAGCAGTAGGGTTTTCATTTTGTGCAGACTCTTGCTGCACTGGCTCAGAAGATTGGGATTTTGGAGCTGAAAGGCGATCTCTGACATTTAAGAGAAAAGCCTGGTGTTCATTTTCCACAAGATCAAACGCTATTTGAAATGCAAGCAAAGCATCATCAGTGTTGCCAGAGCGCAGCAGCTTTTCCAATATGCTTGAAACACCTTCAGGTTCATCCAAGAACATGAGACATTGACAAATGCTCAAATAATCAGGAGAAGGAAGATTTTGATACACGTTGACTAGAAGTCGGAGCACCTGTTGATTTTTTTGGGGGGCGGGGGGGGGCAATGATCAGTCAATGGGACACAATATGAAGAATATGAAGGAACGGCCAATAAAACGAGCCTGGGCACAATTTCTGCAGTGCCCTAGCCATAACATAGAAAAAAAAAATTTTAACTTCCTCACCTCGCGCCGATATTCTCTATTATAAACATAATTATGGGACACATGGATGCAATATGACAAAAATCCCGGAACGTTATCACTCCTTATTATGGCTTCCTCAAGTTTGTCCAATCTTCGACATTCAAGTGCAATTCCCATAGCTTGATGGTATCTTCCATCCATAACACACCTAAAAAAATGAATGATAAGAAACTAAGAACCATAAAGTTGTATCAACCCAAAGTCAATAGAAGATAGTGATTACATACTTGTCCAACATTCTCTCCACAATTGCCTCTAGCCTAGGGTCCACATTTGCTGCTTCAGCATTTGAATCAGTTGCCTTTGACTTTATACTTGCATACTCATCTATAATCTTGGCTGAGGAATGAAAAGAGACAATGTCAAGTAAACAAACTACAAAAGCCTCAACAAACTAGCACATATCAACAAATCTTCTTAACTATCAAAACTAGAGCAATCCAAATGCAAATAAATAAAAAGAAAAGGAAAGAAAGAAAAAAAGGATCATAGTTATCCATTAAATTAATAAACATACCATTAACATTCTTAAATTGTCAAAATTCAAGAAATCCAAATCCAAATTTTAACATCTTCCAAGTAATGTCACTAGCTATAAACTATAAATTTCCATGGATAAAAGTGTCCCAGCAATTTTAACGTCTTCCAAGTAATATCCAAAGTTACCATGAGTACACATGTAGACAGATGAGCATACTTACTTAGAAGAGTATGAACATAATCAGAGTCCTCAGAAACGTCAAAAAGAGAACCAGCTCCAAGGGCATATGACAATGAATCATTTAAATCACCCAGAAAACAGAAAACCTGACAGAAGAAAATAGCAAATTTCAATTACAAAAAGTAGAAGTCGTGAAAATGACATATTTACAGATAGACAAAAAAGTGTCTTGCTTCTATTCTGGCATCATAGTTAGGGAAACAAAATAAAACATAAATTGGACGGCGCTAATGGAAATGTTTAAACATATGGAAAATGTTTCAAAAAGGCAGCCCCTATAGGTATCCAGCTACATATAATCCCAAATGGTTAACAGAACAACAAGTTGATTATAAAACAGGAATAATTAAAAGAGAAGCCCCTAGCCTCCAAAACGGAGAATATTTCCAGAAACAACTTCCAATAGTTATGTTAACCAGCTTCATTGCATGTATTATAATTTGTATACTTATCCCTAAAAACTAGCCAAATAAAGCATAATATTTATATATGATCGAGATCAAAAGAAAGTTCTACAAGGAATAGCTTTAATATATGTGATAGTTAACAAGAAGGTTATTTGATGAAAGCAAGGGTTCCCGTAAGTGTTTTTTTCAAAAAAATCATTGAATACAACAAAATAATAGAAATGCTTTGAAAATTGAAGCCATTACTGTGGACAGTTTGAGCAGTCCATTTATTATGTCAGCATCGCCTTTTCAGGATTGAATGTAGTGGGAAAAATGGAGAGTATAAGAAAATAAGTATAATACCTTCGAAACAACAAGTGCAGCAAGCTGTCTCTGATCAAATTCCTCATCTTCGTACAAACTCTCACTGCATGACAGACCGATAAGCATTCATACCAAACAGCATATTCGACAATATGATAATCTAACCCAAAAAAAAAGAACATTCTCAATAACAAAATTCAAGCGAGTCCCTAAAATGATGATATCAAGTTATCAACAATCATTAGATTCAATTACACTGACAAGCAACTACAAATAATTTATTAAACCTCGTTGAGAAAGATATGATTCAAGTGAAGAAGAGAAAATAAGAATTTAATAGTGAACAACACTAGAAATAGCAATTTCAGCTTTTTTCAAGAAGACATCATTTACTTCTGTGTAGTTATATCAATTCACCTGTTCCAACTAAAGTTTAAACAGAAGAAGTCCGCAATTCAGTTAGAGAATTAGTACATAATTTATGTATAAACACTGGTCCTGGATATAAAGATACTGGATTGAGTTGTACAATCGTTATCATTCTTCATAATAGCCTGCTTACATATCATGCAATGTGTCAACACACGTTAGAGATAGACTCAACTTTCACAAATAAATTTTATGTGTTCACCATTGCATATCAAAACACCAAGTAACATCATTTACTGTGAGATTGCTAAAGAAACACTAAGACCTGGAAAACCTATGCGTAGTTGAAGAGCCCCATAACCACAATTGTGTAAAAAACAAACTTTGTTCACACAATGTAACTAAACAATAGCAGCAACAACTCATTTCCCAAAGATGCCAACTTGAATCAACCTAACAAACCATTACCCATGCAGCACAACAATTCAATTAGGCCAATTTCAAGCGAAAGGTTAAATCCTACCCTATTTCCCAATTTCCAAGTAAGTAGGCAGATCAAAATCAACCAAAACCCTAGACCTAAAAATTAGCAAAAACCAATTAAGATACATAGGATTAAAAGGAAGTTACATTAGGGGCACACTGGTGGAGATCTCAGGCCAGCACTGATCCACAAATTTATTGAGTAAAAATAAAGCATGTTGCTTCAGTTGCGGCTGCGCCTCGTGAAGCATCGCGAGCAAAGCTGGTGCGACACTGACCATACTCGCCGGAGCGGTGCCCGCTACAGTCGCCGCCATTGATTTGGCAGAAATTAAACCAACAATACGTTTGCTTTCAAAGAAATTAGAGCAGAAGAGAAAGGAGAGAAGAGTGTTAGAGGAGGAAACGGGGAAGAAAGAAAGAGAAGGGTATTTTAGATTTTCTGGGTTTTAATATAGCGGGGTTTTATAATAATTAACTATACTTACGGGACAAGTCAAATAAATTCCCAATCCTTCATAGTACAATTAAACTCATATAGTAATTTTTTAGGGAGTATAGGAGAAATTAAATTTACAATTACCACTTTGTATTTCGCCTAATATATAGATTCACCCTCCAACTTAACTTAATTTTCCAATTATAACCTTAAACTTTCGAATGTTTCAATTAGACACCTCACGGCTAAGCTATGGTTAATATATTAATATCAAATAAATTATACTATATGTTTAATGTGTGTTTCTATGCTATGGTTAATATATTAATATCTAATAAATTATACTATATGTTTAAAATTCGTATATATTATGTTTAAAATATGCATAAGTCACGTTTAACTAATATCAAATAAAATATACGATACGTTTAAAGATCCTTCAAAATTTTTGTGTAATATATTTAATTAAAATCAAATAAAATATATGCATATGAAACAAAGAAAATGTTTATGCGTTGAAGATATCTATAACTATAACTACGACAAGTACAACAAAAACTGGCAGTTAGTAGGAATCTAAAACCTCTCAAGTCTCCATCACCCTAAGTACATTTTTCATGTCGTTACAAAACAAATAATTTGTTGATTAGCAAAAAATGGGATTAGCATCTTAATTAGCCATAACTATTTAGAAACTAGAAGAAGCGTATTGAAATAAACCAATTTCCTTGAATCTGGGCAATTAAGCAACACTCAAAATAAAAAAATAATGAAATAGGGAATAAAATAATCAGATCATGATAGTAATAGAAAATTTAGTAAAAAGAAGATAAAAATCCTAACACATAATTCGAAAATTCATTAATAGGAGGATGGACAAAGTTAGAATTTAATTTGCTGTTGGCAGTGCCTAAGAAGGTTTTCCTCGATTGATAAGTTGTTGAGCCATGTGGTTAAATGTTTGACGGACCTCTCTTTAACAAAGCATCAGTATTTTCTAATTATCATGCAAGTGTTCTTTTATGTGTTTTAGAAACTATTTTAGCAAATTTTTAAGTTCGAAAAAGATTGCAAAAGAAAAAAAGAAAAAGACAAGTCACGGAAAATGATGGAAGAATGAAAAAGTATAAGTTGTGCCTGCAAATAGGGTTATAAATGAACCGAGTTCTACGATCCGCTTCAAATCCATGAAACCGACCAGGTCATCCATTCTTATCCAACCACATATCGACGATGATTAGAGTACCAAACGCAAGTTTAGCTTCCGTCAAGTAGGATAATAATTTTTTTCAATCTCACTAAAAATATCAATTTATGAAAATAAAAGATAATAATAAATTAATTTTGCAAAACACAAAAATAAAACAGTATAATATTGCAAAATAAAGGGACAAAAGTGTATTTTTTTTTCACTTGTTAAAAATATTAAAATTAATATAAATATTTAAGTATTAATTAAAAAATGGATCAATCAGCTAAACTTCCACTCCTCGTCATTTTTTGTGAAGATAATACAAACTAGAGAGATGTTCTAAATGTGATTTTGCTGCCTTCATATATGGGTTGATAATTAAAGAAAAACTTCCATAAACGGAATTAATAAAGAAATTAAAGCATTCAAGCTAAAAGCAAAAAGCTTCAATTGGATGTGTGATCAACAAAAATAAGTGATTACCGAAGTAATTTTAATAAACAAACATTCGGACATAATTGACAAATTGTATTAAAATTAAAATTTTTTTAAAAAAAAAAGGAAAATCCACATTCTCTAATGCGTACAATTAACCGCCAACCGGCAACGCTTAAAGTTTCTGGAGACTTGTGTTATTTGTCACTCTTGCATGAAAGAAAACCTAAGCTAGACTACTACATTACAAAAGCAAGAAAGAGCAAAGGCCTAAAACACATAAGGCTTGGTACTTAATTAATCTAACTAAAGCCCAAAATAGGTAGAGCCCAAATGTTATGTAAACCTAATCTAATTAACCCAACCCCAAGCTTAACTGAATTAAATCAATTCTAATTACATGAATCAATCCAAAAATTACAATTATAGGTGAAAACTGTGAATCTCGCTTTGATTTTTTCATGTATCTTGTATACGTTTGCGTTATTTATTTAAAATTTACTTATAATTATCTCAAAAAAAAAAAAGATAAAAAAAAATTTACTTATAATCCTCTTGTATATCTTAATTAATCTAATATATTTGATTTAAAAAAAGAATATTATGACCCTAAATGTTTGACAATTTTGTCTTCAAATAAATAAACATAAAGTGATTGTTGCAAGAGTAAATTTGAGTTGCAAGCACAACTTTTCAATATTATTGTTACTTTGACGCATTTAATACAATAACTGACCCACACTCAATATAGTAACTGTTGCAAAGTTGCAAGCGGAACACTTATTTGCTAAGACAACTATCTATCGTCAAAAAAATTCTTTTGCTACTCACTGTTACACTATTTAACTCGGACCATTATTAGCCGAGTAAAGTGTATTATAACATGTGTCGGAGCATGCTACATGGTATACAAAATATAAATTACAATTATTTGTTATTTATTACATAAATGAAATACTAAATAAAAATTTTTCTATGTCTTCTAGTGCTTTTTTTTTTTATTTTTAATTGTGCCTTTACATTATATATCCTTCTAAGTGTTTCTACTAATTTTATTACTATTTTGAGATTATAATTTTTTTAGCATCTTAGAATAAAATTTACATGTTTAGCAAATACTAAACTTAATTATAATTTCACAGCATGACACATTTATTTCATAGCACATTTAATTGTATAGACATAACAATTTTTTACACGTTCATATTATTATTGATATTTTAACTAAATAAATTACTAACTCCGTTTTTTCCATTTGTTTTCATTTTCCTTTTTTGTGTATTTTTTAATTCTTTATATTTACTTTTATGATAAGTTTTGTAAAGAATTTATAAATTACACGTGGATATTATTATTGATATTTTAACTAAATAAATTACTACCTCCGTTTTTCCATTCATTTATATTTCCTTTTTTGGTGTACTTTTTTAATTCTTTATATTTTCTTTTATAGTAAGTTTTGTAAAAAATTTATAAAGGGTTAATAATTTTTTATTATTATTCTCTCTTTGGTATTGGTGAAAAGCTAATTTTCTTGATATTGATGAAAAATAAATACTATAAAGAAATGAAAAAGATAGGGGTAGTCCTATTGTATATTGTTAGTGCTTTTGTGTATAAAACTTCCATAAAATTTTTCAAATAATTTATCAAAATGATACTTAACTATATTTTTATGGTATTTGATGACAAAAAAAAAAAAAAAAAAAAACTCAAAACAACTTATAAGTACCAAAAATAGCTTTTTTCAATTTTTTTTAGGAAAGCAAACAACCCTCTTTTGAAAGTAATTTTTTCAGAATAAAGAGAAATAAAATGTTTTTTCAGTTTTTAATCGAACCAATTCAGCAAATAACCCAAACTAACCAGCCGAAAGGGGAATCTTATTCTAAAAAATTCTATTGTTGAAGGAATAGCCAAGTAAGCATTATGTGAAGGTAAAAGGTGGTGGCCCACTGGTTGACAGCCCTCCCTTACCAGCACGGTTCGACCTTTTCCCTTCTTAATTTCCCTTAGAAATAGAGTAGAGTGTCTCAGTCAAAAAAAAAAAAAAATTTCCTCGATTAGGTCTATAATTGGCAAACAAGTAATTGATGCCCAATTGAAAATTAATCCTACACTTTATTCGAAGATTTGAAAAAACAGAAAGCAAGCTTCATTGGAAATTGAAGATTCCCTAAAAAAGTGACTCTCAGCCAATACAAATTAAGCAACACCCATCCCCACTATAACTACCATTTCATAATATCTTTAATTACTAAACACCCTTATTATCATTAGTAGCTTGACAATTTTGTCCAAGCTTAAATGACTACACCCAAATGATTCACCATTTTCAGGTAAATTAAAATTTCAGTTTGGTAATTTTGTTGTTACATGTACTGCTGTTACTGTTTCTTGTGACTCCGTTTCCGAAAATTCAAAAACCCTGGCAATTTGCAATTCTGTCCCTATCTGAAAAGCCCTAAAAGACAAGAAAAATTATTGTTGAGCCTTGTTTTGCAGGTCAATTCAGAAATTGAATGAATCCCTTTTCAAAGATTTCACATTAGAGGCCCCAATTGGAATAAGAACAACTCTTTCTATATCTCAACCCAACTTCCGTAAATTTGTAAACTGTAGATAGAGCATATAAAAGCAAAGTTGCAGATAAGAAAAGAGTAATGATTAATGATATTAGAGAGATGAAAAGAAATATTTGGAACAATTAAACAGAAACAAAGGGTACCCTACCACCACCACCATCCATTCCCACGCAAAATGTTAAAATAGCTAGTCGGTTATGAGTTACGACCAACTTTTTTTTCGATACAGACCAGTTATGGGCAGGGCAGCATCACCCCAAGATGGAAAAGAATCTTTCACATGGAGAAAAAAAAAAAATCACTGTAGAAGATAATAGAAAAGACAAAAGACAAAATTTGAAGAGGAGGAAGTGGGTCATCTTATTTATTCAAGAGCTTTTAGAAAGAGTTCCATCATCAGTACAAGTATAGACAAAGAAGGGGAGGAAAATACAGTACAAAAAAGGAAATCTAGAAATTTTCTGTACCAAATAGACTGACCTAATTGACTGAAGAAGCACTAATAATACCCCAACGACCCTCTCCTTTCCTTTCCCCTCCCCTACTCTCAGATGATCTGTTAGACAAAGGACATTTTGATTTGTATTTTGTTGTGTAACTCTAACCCCTGTTATGTTACAGAACATTAGTCTACACATGATCCTACTTCTTTCTTTACAAAGTAAAAAAGAAAGGGTGATGGAAAATGGAAATAAAACCATCCCCGTTAGCAACTAAAACTAATTCATTCCTGCTACTCAACAAAAAAATATCCTAAGCTTAAGATCAACTGACTGAGAATTTGCAGGAAAACAACTTCTGATGGAACACTAATGTCTTCTAAGGATTCAATTTCTCCCATTCATAACGTCCCAGGAGCGGCTTGTCATTAACAGGGTCAAAGTTATACCTGTCCCAGAAAAAAAAAAAAAAAAACACACACACACACGCACGCACTGTTATTTAGCTGAAGAAAAGCGAGCTTGAATTCAGAGCGATACATCGCTAAAAATACTAGACAGAAATGAAATAGACTAGAAACTAAAGAAAAAAATTTACTTCTCAACAAATTGCCTCTGCTGCTCTTCTTCAGCTTTGGCGAAGAACTCATCCATTTCGACCGATGTTGGGATGTGCCTACGTGCAGGGTTCTGTATTAACCTGTTAGTTTCAGTTGAGCATGTAGTTCTAGTAGTTGAACCAGGGGTTCTTATGGTTTCTGGGTCCCTTATCAAACTGCAAGGAGTGGACTCCCTAGTGCTCCTGTCACAGAGAAGATAAAAATGACATATGACTACACCCAATGTAACTAAGATAAAAATGATCTGACAAATCAATATCATAATATATCAATGATGCATATCTGATAACACACAACTGTATTTTGCAGCAAGGGCAGTAAATACCCAGATCAGGCAAAATATAAAAAGAAAAAAAAAAAAGCACACATTATGAACACTGGAAAGTAAATAAAAATCCACCAGGCAGAATCAGACAAAAGCCGCATGTGTTTCAGCGAAAGGAACCTAAAAATAACACTCAAAATTGCCACAACTTCACTCTCAAAGTTCTAATTAGGTTTACAGGGAAAAGAGCAGGACTCTCTTTGATCCTTTTATTGATTCAACCTCAGTAAGGAGGGGGAAAGCCTTCATTATCAATATCAACCAAAACATAATTTCACCTTACTAGGCACCAAGCAACAATGACTTCTCATTTTCTTCAAGTTTTGTTTAACCAAAACGAACAGGACTTACCAACAACTAATTATAAAGAAATTTACATCAAGAAATCAGTTCCCATGGCTCGGCCTGTAACATATTCAAACAGCGATAAAAACTAGAGATGATGGTAAAGATAACTACGCTTATTGTATATCTACATTTGACACTCACAAAGAAGCCAACAGAACATTGTTTTATTAGGTTAAAACAATGAAGCTTAATTCATGTCAGTCAGCCTAAAAGATTATGATGTTGTCTGAACTTCTGTTAAAAAAAATTGCAATATCCTGTATGTTAAACTAAATTAATTGAATAAGCATACTAATCAGAAATGTAACCACCAATATTTCCAAGCACAGTATGCTTCAAAATTTTCCAATTGGGTTATACAAGCAAATCTAGGAGATTAATACCATTCACTTACCCTGCAAAACAATTAAATAACTACAACTCTGAAACAAACATCAGCATTAACAAGTGGAAAAAGGGTAAATTGATCATTTAAAACAAAATGCAAACCCAGCATACAAAACCCAGAAAAAGTAAGCAACAAAAAAATCTAAATGTCTAAAAATCAAATAAATAACAAATGCAAAAACAAGGGTAATTCCCCCCCCCCCCCCCCCCCTGAAGAAGCGGGGAACCTTTGGATGAAAAAAGAAGGGAAGCATCAAAATTTTCCAATTTAAGAAAACCCCCAACCCAGAAACACTAAAGAAAATTAAAAGAAGATTTACAAGAAGAGCATAATTAAAATTAAAAGATTAATAAAAGAAAATTTTGATTTAATGGGGATTTTCCAATAAAAAAGAAAACTAAAAAATCCAAAAGAAAGTTCAAAAGGCTGCCACAACTGTTAAAATCCATATTAATTCTCTCAACCCGCCAACAATTTGATTTTCTTTCTAATGAGATTTTTCCTAAAACAGGCATAACAAACCCCCCTTCCCACCGACGAGAAAATAAATAAAGTTAACAAAATAAAATTGAAGTTTCAATTACATGAAAAGATCACCCGTCTCTCGTTCTCCCCAGTTTCCACGCAACCAAACAAGGTAATAGCAAATCCCTTTGAGGGAACTCTGAAGATATTGCAAACCAAAACCCAAAAACACCTAAACCTGAATTTATTATGAACAACAATTAAAGAATCCCCAAAACGTATAGAATAAAAAGAAAACATCAATTTCCATTTCCCACCAAGCAATAGAAACAGAGAAAGGAAAAAAAAATCAAAACCCTGTAGTCCCAAAGAAAATAAAGAATTGTGACAGAAAACCCACCTCTCTCTACCTTCAATATCCAAAACATTCTCTCCAAAAGAAGCTTCAACGCCCAAATCCTTACTGTCATTAACATCGTTATTGTTGTTAGTTTCTTCAGCATCACTTTTCTTCTCTTGTTTATTTTGTCCATCAAGTTGGTTCTTATCACTAGAGCCGTTAGTTCCAGAAACCGCAGAGTCAACCCGAACTCTGGAATTGGGGTTAGGGTTTTGCACGACTTTATTTTGGCCTTGTTTTTGCCGCTTAGAATCATGTACAAAAGACGGCGGCTTAAGTAGGCGACGACTTCGAAGCTGGAGATAGCCAGTGGAAGCCGGAGAAGAGGAAGGCGGAGGGGGAGGAGGAGGAGGAGACGTAGGCAATCTGGCTTGACGTTGAAGAGCTAGGGTTTTGGCGCGGGTACGGACACCAAGAGAGAGGTCCATAACGGCAACCTCGCCTGTCGTTTTGGCCTTCCTCATGTACTTGCCCATTTATCTCTCATGGAGAGAGACGGAGGTTTTGATGGAAAGAGAGAAAGGTGGTTTTTGCAGTTGTTTGTTAGAGAGAGACTGAAAGAGAGAAAGAAAGAAGAGGGAGGATTTGTGTTTGTACTTATGAAGGAAGAAGAGAAAAGTTATACTCTATGTGTATGTGTATGCTTGGCAGTGTGAGCCCTCAGGGAATATGCAATTTCTCATGATATTTTTATTTTCCTTTCCGTTTATTTTATGTATGGGTATGGTTTTGCTCGCCACCAACGCTTTTAATTGTACTTATGTTGTGTTTTTCAATTAACAATGTCAAATCAAAATACAAAATTCCAAAATTAACAATTTTATAAAACAATTCCCTTAAAATAAATAAATTGTACATAAAACAAATTATTTTTTTTATTAACATAAAACAATTATTTTAAATTAACAGTTTCTCTCTCCTAAAAAAACACAAAATTCAACATAACAAATATTTTATCATTTAGAATGGAAACATATAAAAAGTTAAAACATTATTTAATCTTAAGGTACAAACTCTTGGTTATTTTGATGGGTTATGTAATAAAAACCTACAAGTTTAAGGATATTATCTTTCATAAAACATCATTTATAACCTTAAAAAAAACTTACTGAAAATTTATTGTCCTACACAACCTAAATTCAAAAATGTTTGGATATTGAAACAAAAAGAAAAAAGGCATTTTTGTGTGATTTATCAATGGTAAAATTATGATAATTTTATTTCAAATGGTCTACCCCTTTTCTAGGAAGTTAAATTCCCGCGAAGTACTGTAAAGGATAAATATTTTTTATTTGTAACATGAATTTTTTGAAAAGTTAAAATATTTCATAAAATACAATGTTAAAATATTAAATATATCTACATTAAATATTTTTAAATAAAAAACAAAAGATAAAATAATTAGAGTGGATAAATTATTTCCGTGTGGAAAAAATGTGTGCGAAGAAAGTTAAGTTTAATAATTCCCGAAAACTCTTATTACTTACTCCAGAAAATGTATGGAAGGAAAATTGAGTTTCTTAATTACCAAAAACCCTTCTTAGTTATCTTTAACGAAACGATCCATAAGAAATTAGACAAAATGACTCTTGAAATAAAAGGGTCAGCAAGTATGAGGTATCCCTCCCTTTTAACATCATTAAACTGATGCTAACAGTGTAATTAACATGAATCGAAGGCGAACACATCTACATCCCATATTTTGCATAAAATGTAGGATAACCAACATGCAACATTTGATTGACAAGCGAAGTGATTTGATTATCTATCACTATTTCTATATTAATTAAATTTAAAATATAGATTAATATTATAAAAACAATAAATTAAAAGTATTGTAATTAATAGTATAAAATGTTAAATCGTAGTAATTTAAAAATAAGGTAGATGGTAATAACAGACCTATCTATCTACATGGAATATATGAGACCACTCATAAATCCAATAAAAATTTAGCATTTAGAAATAGATACGAGTATTTATGTTTTTTTTTTTTTTTCAACAAAAAAATTAGGGAGGCAATTGTACTAGTGGATCCCAAACCGTCCACCCAAAATTTCCCCGACCCAACCCGAAGGCTCATAGAATCATATGTGGATGTAGTATTTGGAAAACCGAAATACCCCAAATCGAACTAAACACTATTATTTTTTAATATATATATATATATATATTTTCAAATTGATATTGCAAGAAGTAAATGTATAATGTTAAATCAATATATTTAAATTACATTTGAACTATATAATTATATTTTTAGTTAAAAATTTGTATATTTATATTTAAAAATTAATGTAAAATGCTGGAAAATGAAAAAAAAAATCCATTTGGTAAACCAATCCGTCTCGAAACTCGACAAATGAAAATTGATACTGAACTGATGACTCTTAGGGCCGAATGTGGATTTGGCAAAATCCGTTACGAATCCACCTCATTGCCATTCTTAAAAAAAAAAAAATGTATAAAAATATTAATAATAAAAAAAATTTATTGGTTTGGTGTCTCATACACCCCCAAATAAGGCAAAAAATTTCCCAGCAGTCATTCCTATATAATTTCTTTTAAGGAAACAAATATTTTTTGGTTTATAGTACTGGGATTTGTTTTTAATTGCATTGCTCGAGATGGATTGATTTATTTGATAAAAATTTTCCAAAAGCATCTTTGGCTAATTATTATGTGTAACTTTAGTTTATTATGGAAAACCGATGGATAATTATTTCTATATTATTTTATAATAATTAACATAATAGCTTTGTACTGCTTACTTTTGATTTGATACACTAAAAATAAAATAAATTACATGTTAAAAAAGTAATTAGTTTATTTCATATAACCTTCAAACTATGAGCGTCCTCGATAATAGTAGCTAAGATAGTAGTTAGTGATCTGACTAATCAAAATGCTAAATACCTTTTTTTAATAATATTCGGTAATATAACATTTTAAGTTTTTTTTAGAAGTAATGATAGCGTTTTATAAAAAAATTAAACTCTTTAATGTTTAACTATTGGTGGTTTATAAACTACTATTCATACAACTAACAACTACTCAAGTAGCTATACATTACGAAAAAAAAGCTAATTTTATCTAATAAACCCTATATTTAAATTTATTTTTGAATTATTTAGTGCTTTTTTATTTTCTTTAATAACATCAGCCCAACGTAGGCTGATGACTACCCACAATATAAAAATGTCAATTAGAAAGTTAAAATGAATTTTAAGGTTTAATTAACTTGTAATTGTTAAAATAATACCAACTGTTTCAAATATTTAAATATTTTCTTTAAATATATTGCTTGTTTACAAATTTTTTCTCTTTTATTTTTACAGGTAATAATTATATAATTAAATTTTAAATTAATTTTACTTTTATTTTATTTATTTTTATTTTTATTTTTATTATAATATTTAATGAATTCTTTTAAAATAAGTTTAAGCAAATAAATATCAATTTGTAATTTAAAAATAGTACCTTATATTGTAAAAAATTATTTGATATTTAATATTTACAAACTTATAAATTCTCAATTAATTAAAGAGTATGTTCAAATTATATTATATTACTATTAAATAAATATAAAAATAATATCTCATATAAATTTTATACTTTTTATTTATTCAATACATATATATTCATCAACCTTCTCATTAGTTCATAAGACCTTTTAAAGTGGTTGTTCATTGAATTGTGGATAAAAAAAAAAATTAAGAATAGATGATATTATATTAAAGATCATTTTTTAAAAGTGAATCTCTATAAATAAATATTCAGTCATATAATCATTTACATTTTCTATTCTATTTGAATGTACACTTTTTACCTTATTGGTTGTCCATTATATTATGAATCTCAAAAAAATATTTAAGAATGGAAGATATTATGTTAGAGAGAATTTTTTAAAAGCGAATTTTTATAAATAAATATTCAGTCATATAATCATTTACATATTCTATTTGAATGGACATTATCTCCTAGCGTGTCAATGTTTATTTTTGGATTCTATTATTTCCTTTATTTCCAAATAATGCGGATTTGATTTTATTTGATTTGGTAGTATCCAATTGAGTATCTTATTTTAGCTTTTCGTTCAGATATTTCAGTTTAATTGATATATCGACGAGCCAACATTACAGCTCATTGCTTAGCTAGAGCAATCTTATAATCATCATAATTTTAAAATTTGTGAGTTACCATTCCACACTTGTTTTCAAATTTCTATGACTTATGAATGGAGTTACTTTTAAAAAGATTGATAACTACTTTTAAAGCTAGTTGTATTTAAGTTTATAAATAAACAAAATGAAATTACATATCTCACATATCATGTAAGCATATGCTTAATAAAATAAAGATAAAGAAAAAACATTGAGTGATTTCTTATAGTCAAAGAGATGAATTCTATGTTCAATTTATTAAAAAATAAATAACAAAATACAACTCAATATAGCTTTTATAAATTAAAATTTTTATTTCATATAAAATAAAATTTGGCGTTTAATTTTTAAAGGATCTTCAAAATGCACCACCTAATTTAAATCGAAAAATCATTTATAGAAAATAAATCTGTATCAATCTTAGACGTATTATCTAAAATCACTCTATATATAGAATAGTAGGTCCTACACTCCTACTATATTATATATCAACCAACAAAGAAATAAATAAATTTGATTAAAACCACAATTTGAGTTGGTAAGCACGCTGTTCTCTGAACTTCAGATATTAAGTTCAATTGTGCGTAGGGTGGGTCAATGCTTTTCTCTCAAACACACACGAGAATTAGTCATGTTAACATGAACCGTAAAATGAACATGAAATTATACATTGCGTGGGTTAATCAAAAAATAAATAAAATCACTATCTCTTATAATATAAGATAAATAAATTCACCTAAAGAAATTAATAATAACATTCGTAATAGAAGAAAAACTGACCTCAATTTGAAAATTTGTTATTGAAAAAAAAAAAAAAAGAAAAATACTATAACCAAAAATCGATTTGTACTCAACAAAACTGGGGGAAAAAAAATCAAAGTTATCGCGGAATAATCATTTGCAACCAATCAAAATCCTGGACGGAAGAATTTTTTCTAAAAATAGGATAACATAATCTTTTTTTTTTTTTAAGAAAATAGGATAACATAATCACTTTTTATAATTTAATTGTAATAAATAACAACAGGTATTTTTTATTAAAAATAAGTTTTAAAGATTAACTAAATATTATTTTTTTATCTCTAATTAATACTTATATTCAAATATGACATATAGTAAAACTTAAATAATAAAAATGAACTTCTATTATAATTTTGCAGAAACAAATTAAGAGAAAAAATATATTAGTATTTTTTTTCAATCAGAGAGAAAAAGTATAGTTGAATTGTTAGTTATAAAATAATAATTTACTGGTAACAGTTATTTTTTATTTCTATAAATAAACCTTTAAGATAACATCAAATATGTTTATCTAATCCGTCCATCGAAAAAGGTTTAATGGAATAACAATTAAAATAATTATTTCTAAATTATAGCTTTAAAAATAGTTAATAGTATAAATTAGTAATTTTTATAAGTATGTCTCAAAATATAATTTTAAAATTAATTAATAAAATAATTAAAATATTATTATTAATTTTTTTCGTTGAATTAATTTTTTTTTTTTTTAAAAATCCCATATTTAAATTTGACTAAGGATTGGGCCGCCCTACCATCCATAGTTTAATTGCAACCTTAATTTACTTTGATTCTATTACTGGCAATTTTATCAACTTGAAGCTAATTTCAATTTATCGTGTGTTGCGATATGAGAAATGAAGAACTCAAAAAGACGCACAAGTCATTGGATACCCTTCTCAAGTGGCCAGGTGGAAAGTGCATTTTGAATATTTTACGTCTCACTTAAATTTTGCTTGGTGGAGTTCGCGCCTTTTAACTTGCTCGTTTCTTGACAGCGACTGGGTTTCGCACCGCACCCGTTAGAATAATAATCAGTTATTTCATTTTTCACTAATAGTAAATTCATTTTCATTATTATTCTCATTATTTAAAATATATTTTGATCTACCCGAATAGAGATTTAAACTCCCTAAACACACAAAGCAAAGCACGAATCAATTATACTATAGTGGGCACTTAACCAAATTGAAAAACTATGTTAAAGATTGTAATGTGGAATCATCTATTTAAATGTAAAAATGAAAAAAGGGCATGAAAACTGAGTAAAAGAGTTGCATGGCATGGCAGATGCTAGGTAGAATAGAGGCAAGAAAGGGAGGAGTAAACAGTGTGTCTCTAAATTGGGATTGGATATTGTATGTGTCCCCCACATCTTAATTTCTTTGTCACTTCAATTTCAATTTGATCTTCCTCCTCTCTTTATTATTTTGGACCCTCATATTTATTTCTTCAAAGAGAAAAATATTTTTATAAATTTACCTATATTATACTA